>APFE030529832.1:78545-116242 GCA_000404065.3 Pinus taeda
CTTCCCTTTTCAGGTTGAAGTTCTCCCTTTTATGCCGGGTGAGACCTCCCTTTTATGGTTGAAGGTTTCCCTCTTCAAAACAATAGGAGCACTTCCTCTAGCAGAAGACTCCAGCTTCTTGCCAGTTTTGGAAGAGTTCCGGGAACTGCATTAAGCTTTCTAGTGTTGGTGGTCATCCTTAAACCATCGCCCTTTATACCAAGATTTCAGAGATCACATTCAGCCTAGTGCTGCCATGCATTTTTGCACATTTTGTATTTCAGCTCTCTTCTTGGACTCATACATAACCCTTCAGATTAAGGGGGGGCGAATGTTGGACACCTAATCCTAAATGGGTTAGTGTGGAAGCCGAATGGACAAAAGGAGTCCAAGAGACCTTGGGATGTGAATCCCAATGGTCACAACAATGTACTATAAATGTATATCTCATGTTAATAAAAAAAATGAACTCACATGATTTATCTTTCCTATTTGTTCTTGCTCCCATGTGTGTTTGACATCCAATGATGGTGCAGGAGATGATTGTATATTAATTAGTCCATAAGTAGAATATGTTGGCATTATGATACAAGTGTTGTCCTTGATGGCAACTCACTCACAAGTCAGTTCAATTTTGATAAAAGGCAACTCATAGTGTAACAAAAGAACAAGAAGATGGAACTAAGGTCTACGGATCAAAATGAAGAAGTTGAAGGAAAAGTATGGTGTAAAGTAGTTTAAGATGTATACGCAGGTCCACTTAGTCAAAACAATGTATACATGCTAGTTCACAGAACAAAAGTAGAGTATATGTATACATGCACTTTCACAAAAGGAAAAGCGCGTACATGTTGGAAAATTATCCAGGTCTAAATGTGAAGAAGGACCCCTGCAAGACCTTTTACTTTCGTGATGTGTTAAAATTGCTTTTTAAAAGAACATTAACAAATACAGCTACAGATTGTAAAGAAGAGGAACATAATAATCATCAACACATGAAAACATAAGCATTGATAACATAGTTCGTCCAGGAGGGACTACATCTCTAGGCCCTGATGTCAAGATGGTGTAGGCCGTTGCATTAAGTGCTGTCAATAAAGATGATGGACACAGAGATGAAGTCTCGATTATACAAGGAAAAATTCCCTCAACTTGGAACTCTCAATCCAAAGACTCCTATCATCATGATACAAAAACATGCATGGTGAGCATCCCACCAACATGGCACAAAAGGGATGTCAAAACAAAACACATGCATGATGACATGTAATAAAAAAGAGTATCCCAGCAACATACAATAATGGATCTCAAAGTATAACATGAAGAGTTATGACAAAAAGTACATCGTATAGAAGATTTCACATCAACTCAGCAAGGAATCATGACAACATGGAATAAATAAGATCTTGCCTCAATATCAATTAAGGATCTATGCAGCACAATGTAAAAGAAGAAGTACACGAATAAATCATATACCTCACACCGCAAAGGGCACATGAAGAAGTGGATGTTCATATCCTTAGCAAAATAATCCACTGTGAATGCATTGTCACATTGTCGATGTGCAGGCACAACCCATTACCAATTTGTCACGACCTCACTATGAATGGCCATATGAAGAAGTGGGGCATATGAAATAGAAATTGTCACAATGTTAAACCATTGATCTCACAATATTGCTCAAAAAGAAGATTGTTCTGTACTTCTATGCAATGTAGCTCTCGGACTATCTGGTGTTTACAGTGCTCTGGCTACATTACTGCAGCTCTGCAGCTCTGCCTAACCTCCTGGTGCTTTGATTGCCTTCTCGTGCTGCCTTGATCACGCTCTATGGCACTAAGGCTCTGCAGCACTCTGGTTGACAAGCTTTCCAGCTTCTCTAAATTAACGTGACATTGTCTAGCTACCTCTAGCTATCTGGTCCTCTCGTGATGCGGCTCCCCATTGGGTGTAGCCTCCTCATTTGAGGTGATTTTGGCACTCAACATAGGCTCTTGAGCTCTCAGGCACTCTCTAGCATACCGACTCTCTCTCCCCCCTCCAGCCTCGACTCTTTGTCACCCATCGTGTTTTATAACATGTTTGGGACAAGGCTGCTTCAAAATCAGAGGTTTGTTGCTTAAGAATAGAAGTTGTTTGTATAGAACAATCAACGGGTTCAACAACCTTTAAAAAATATCATTTTTATCTTTTTAAAACAATAATACAAAAATCCAAAAAACACTGGAAAACATTGAAAAATTTGAAAGTTTGGATTTCAAATTTTATAAAATCAGACCTATAAATCAATTGGGTATGCGTTATATCATTAGTCAGGATCGCATATCGCCGATCACCGACGCCGATCATTTTGATCGATGATTTAATTGTGGCCATTGATTGGTTTCCAATTTGACCGCTGAGATCGCGTCACATATCGCTATTGCTACAACCTGGGGTCTTTCGCCGATACATTTGCATATGCCGACACTGATCGACGATCATTCTAATCGCTGATATCGATGATCACTAATCACATTTGCTACGCCCAGGGGTCTCAGTCCTCAGCCTTTGGGTTTTGTTGATGCCGATTGCCGAATGCATAACTTAACTCTCTAACATCACCGATTGCCTACCCCCAATCTCGATTAATTGAAGATCGCTGATCGAGGGTTCTAAAGGCCTGCCTTAAGTCTACCCTTGGCATGATTCCCAATGCAATTTGCCTTATAAAGGCTTTAAGTCCTTTTTTATGAAAAAACCTCTTTTTTTCAAAGGAACCAAGGCAACACTTTTCGCAATAACTTCATCATTCGGACTCGGATTGATGAACCGTTCACACCTCCGTAATCAGGAAGATGAGATCTATGCTCTGGTCCTAGTTCAACATCATTTTTATCACTTTAATTTTTGAGCATTTCCATGCCATTGTATCTAAAGATCTACTTGGACCAATCCTCCCTACTAAGGAGATTTTGGTCCTCCAAAAGCATAAAAAGTAATCTACATCTTTCTCTATACCCTATCTGCATGAGAAATGTCCTGAAAAGGTCTCGCTTCCATCTCCTTCACCTTTGTTCGTCGGAGCCTTAAGCAATGAGCCAACTCTTGCTACCTCTACAACCTGTAGTGCATTGTTTTGGAAATTACATGCTTTGAATGACATGACCAACTAAAGACCCAAACATCCCATACTTTCCATGAGTTTATAACTCATACTTGGTGGTCAATTTTATAGCAAGATGGACGTAATACTCCAGATATGACAACAAGGCCAAACTATCATGGTTGCTTCAAAAAGTGACAGAAAACACATCATCACTGCAACGCATGATTTACATGCATAAGGCTAGACACTATTGTTTCGACATGTGATGGAAACATAACATCACTTTTAGAGTTTTAACATGCAACTCAAACTACGACTCAAAACATGACTAGACATCATTGTTGCCGACCAAGTGATGGGAATACATCATCACTTTTACACTTTAAAATGCAACAAATGATTTACAAAAGAATTACCATGAAACGAAACCATGCCTAGAAACCATTTCTCATTGATCAATGTGAAAGGGTCACCTCCTTGAGGTGGTTTTGCTTGTCAAACAACTGCTTTACTTGGTTCACACACTGACAGCTTTGTCTTTAAGGTGCTGCTCTAGATGAAGCTTCCAGCAAGTGGCTCTTTGATGGCCATTTCTGTCGCAATGACTGCAATATGTTTTCTTCCTCCATATTTGCTTAGCCTGTTCCTTTTCATGTTGTCGAGAGGATTTTTCATGCGTCATGAGTGCTACCATTCTTTTCCAACACTTGGAAATGATATGGTTAGGTAAATCACAAAAGGTGCATGTTTTCCAATGCCTTAATCTTCATTCATCATTAACAACATGATCAAAATGAACACTTGAAGATCAAAAGTGATTATGCCTTCCTTTGTTGTCTCTGATGTCAGTATGGCGATGAAAGCTTGCCTCAACTCTCTCCTTGCAATGGGAACTGCCATGTGATGATGGGGATGTTTTCTCATCATTCTCTTTCCTTGTCAAAGTCTCAGACAAATCTAACACCTTTGAGCACTCGCATTTGGTGTACCTCGAGCCTGCAAATTGAGTTTCATGCATACCCTCCAAAGGTTGAGTGATGCATTTGTTATTAGCACCAAGTTATTTCTCCTCATGCCTTGTCTTTTTAAGGAGCCTCATATTTGCCCCTTTAATCTGGATCTCCAAATCTCCAACAGACATCATACTATGAGAAGATGAAATTGAAAGGAAATCAACATATTTTACCTTCTCTTTCGATTTCAAAAGAACTGATGTGGGTTGCTCATCATCTTTTGTTGGTGGTTCGCTAACTGTCTCAGTGCATTCCCCAACTTCTTTCCTGACATACCCAAGTCCTACTTGACACAGTATTTCCTCCACTTGGATGGGGTCGACAATGCCTTGGCCATTAACGCCCAAGCCTTTTCCTTCATACCCTATTCTCTTCAACAATTTGGAGCCAATTCCCGTGGTATGATTTTCAAACACAACGAAATCATCATCAGGAAACATACATGAAGATGTAGAACTACTTTTTACCTCACATGGGTTATTTTACAACTTTTCCAAGGCCTTGTCCTTTTCTTGTAGCTGTAGTAGCAAACTTTGCTTCTCTTTTTTCTCTTCATGTAAGCGCATCTTCAATTCATCATTCTCTATTTGAAGATTATGTTTGTTTTGCTTCAGTTCCTCCATGGCCTCTTCTGTGGATTTCAACTAACATTGTAACCGCTCATTTTCCTCTGCTTCTTTCTGTAGAGTTTCATACACAATTTCCACTTTCTTGTAAATGTATACCATGGTCTTGTACATCTCTCTTTCATTGTCTATTGTTGCAGGTTCCATTGTTCACGCTGCAAATCACATCAACACAAAGACCTACTCTGATACCACTTGATCCAGGTCCGGGTGTGAAGAAGGACCCTTCCAAGACCTTTTACTTTCATGATGTGTTAAAATTTCCTTTTAAAAGAACATTAACAAATACAACTGTAGACTGTAAGGAAGAGGAATAGAACAATCATCAACACATGAAAACATAAGCGTTGATAACGGAGTTCGTCTAGGAGGGACTACATCTCCGAGCCCCATTGTTAAGATGGTGTAGGCCGTTGCATTAAGTGATGTCAATAAAGATGATGGACACAAAGATGATGTCTCGATCATACAAGGATAAATGCCCTCATGCAGGAGTGGCTCTAAGAGATATCTGACAACTTGGAACTCTCAATCAAAAGACTCCTATCAGTATGATACAAAAACATGCATGGTGAGCATCCCGCCAACATGGCACAAGAGGGATGTCAAAACAAAACACATGCATGATGAAATGTAATAAACAAGAGTATCCCAGCAACATACAATAAGGAATCTCAAAGCATCACATGAAGAGTTATGACAACAAGTACATCATATAGAAGATTCCGCATCAACTCAACAAGGAATCATGACAACATGGAATAAATAAGATCCTGCCTCAATATCAATTAAGGATCTATGAAACACAATGTAAAAGAAGAAGTACATGAATAAATCATATACCTGACACCACAAAGGGCACATGAAGAAGTGGATGTTCATATCCTTAGCGAAACAATCCAATGTGAATGCATTGTTCACATTATCGATGCGCAGGAACAACCCGCTACCAATCTGTCATGGCCTCACTACGAATGGCCATATGAAGAAGTAGGGCATCTAAAACAGAAACTGTCACAATGCTGAACCATTGATCTCATAGCATCGCTAAAAAAGAAGACTATTCTGGACTTCTCTATAATGTAGCTCTCGGTCTATCTGGTGTTTACAGCGCTCTAGCTACACTACTGTAGCTCTGCAGCTCTACCTGACCTCCTGGTGCTTTGACTGCCTTCTCGCTCTGCCTCGATTATGCTTTGTGGCACTCAGGCTCTGTGACACTCTAGTTGGCAAGCTTTCCAGCTTCTCTGAATGAACATGGCACCGTCTAGCTACCTCTGGCTATCTGGTCCTCTCATGCTGCGGCTCTCCATCGGGTGCAGCCTCCTCATTTGAGGTGATTTTGGCACTCAACATAGGTTTTTGGGCTCTCAGGCACTCTTTAGCATGCAGGCTCTCACTCCCCCTTCCAGCCTCAGCTCTCTGCCACCCATCATGTTTTATAACATGTTTGGGACAAGGCTAATTCAAAATCAGAGGTTTGTTGCTTAAGAATAGAAGTCGTTTGTATAGAACAATCAGTGGGTACAACAACCTTTAAAAAATAGCCTTTTATCATTTTAAAATGATAATACAAAAATCCAAAAAACACTAGAAAACATTGAAAAATCTGAAAGTTTGGATTTCAAATTTTATAAAATCAGACCTATAAATAGATCAGGTCCATGCTATATCACCAGTCAGGATTGCATATCACCAATTGCCGATGCCAATTGTTCCAATTGCTGATTTAATCGTGGTTGTTGATCGGTTTCCGATCCAACAACTGAGATCACATCGTAGATCTCTATTGCTACGGCCCGGGGTCCTTCGCCGATACATTGGCATATGCCAACACTGATTGTCAATATTGGCGATCGCTAATTGCATTCGCTATGCCCAGGGGTCCCAGTCCTCATCCTTTGGGTTTCGCTGACGCCGATCACTGATTTGATCACTGATCGCATAACTTAACTCTCCAACATCACCGATTGCGTGCCCCCGATCCCAATTAATTGGATATCACTAATCAGGGGTTCCAAAGGCCTGCCTTAAGTCCGCCCTTAGCACGATTCCTGATGTGATTTTCCTTATAAAGGATTTAAGTCCATTTTTATGAAAAAACCTCCTTTTTTCAAAGGAACCAAGGCAACTCTTTTCATGATAACTTCATCATCTGAACTTGGATTGATGAACCGTTCACATCTCTGTGATCAGGAAGACGAGATCTACGCTCTGGTCTTAGTTTGACATCATTCTGATCACTTTGAGTTTCAAGCATTTCCATGCCATGGTATCTGAAGATCCATCTAGATCAGAAAATCAAGGAAATTCAATAGTAAAGAATACCAGGGGTCAATACTGTGGTATTAGCCCACAATATTGAGCGGAGTAACAACTAGTTGATCCCATCCAAGAATACCATGGGTTTTATGTCATTTTGGTCCGAGGTATTAAGAAAGGCCAAAAGCTATATAAGGAGGAGAAGATCAAAAGGCCAAGGTGTGCAAGTGAAATGGTTTCTTAGGAATAGTTCTATCTGAAGTTTATTTTATGTTGCATGTTGTTGGGTGAGAGATCCCCCAAGGGCAATTTTGGGGCTAAAATCCCATGTTTGAGTCAAAATTTGTAACAAAAATGTAAAGAATCCACATTTTGTGGTCGCAAAGTGCGAAGATATTATGTGTCATAAAGGGTAGTCTGTCCTTAGTTTTGTAAAGTAAAGTCGTTTGTAAGAGATCTACCCAAGGTCCGGGACCATGGGATTGTATAAAAAGAGCGAATTCTAAGTAGTTTTGGAGAGAAAAAGAGACACAACATGTAAGAGAGTCATAGCTCTAGAGTAAGAAGTCTAAGACTTGGGTTATAGCGTATGTAGAGGCTCTACAGTTGAGTGTCAGAGGCCTATGGTAGAAGTCTACAGCTGAGTGTGTGGACCCCTACAGCTGTGTGTGTAGGGTGGACAAAGTTGTAAACACTTGGAAGATATTAATAAATAAATATATTCTGCAATTCCTATGTCTTTGTTCTATTATTTCATTTGATAGGTTACATATGAATTTCCTTTATTATGCTTATGTGATGTGCAAATGAATGCAATTATGTTGAATAATTGAACGCAATTATGAATATCTATTTACGTGGTGCTAGCTATAATTGTTTGATAAGAAAAGTAAGTCACTTAGATTAATTGGGGAATCTTCATGGCACACTGCCATAGCAACACGAAAGTACCTGAGAAACAGGCTAGGGCTGCGTGAAGATCAATCATACCCTTTCGTGGAGGTATTAAAGGACAGAATAAGGGGCTCGTCTTGCAAGCCCTAGAGCGAAGCAACCCGTGTGAAGGCAGAGACAGAGGAAATCAGATGAAATCACAATCATCTTAGGGTGCGGAAACTTGGTTCCAACATCCCCCCATACTGCTTCAGGTGAGACTTCTGTCCACGCTTCAAGTGCTGATGCCAAAAGGGTCAGTAGTGTAGGGATTTATTTGGCTAATTAATGCTAAACCTAGGTCAGGCCCCCTCAAGCCAACAAATCGTTATTTTGTCACGACCAGAATTTGCATAAGGGATGTGTTATGTTGTATCACTGGAATCCAACTAAAAAGGAGATTGGAGATTGGTTGGATAGGAATATCAATGAATTCATGGTGCTGGAGAACAGAAACCTGCGACTGACAAAGGAACAGTGGTTGGACAGATACCTATATATAGAGATCCATGAGATATTTTTCTGCTTCTTTCCTATTGAGCTATACGAGTGGATCACGAACCTAGTAGATAGACAAGGAAGGTGGAAACTTGATAGTCCTATTGTATGGACCCTAGAGCTAGTGCAATAGTTGGAAGCATCAGAGAATAATATCACCCATGCTATCAATCATTGGCTCGATCGTGTCATAGGAGGATTTTATTGAATTTGCGGTCGACATCTTAGTCAACTATAGCAAGGTAGAGCAACGCTTTTTCAAAGGGCCATGAGGTAAGTACATAAAATATTTGAATACATGGATTAAAATGCTATTGTGCGAAAAATGGGTTATGCAACTACCTTGATGTTCAGAACTATGCGAAGCAGAAAAACTTACAAGAATGAAGGAAAAAAGGATTTGGAGTATAACTCATAGATTTCACCTCTACGAGGTGATGAAGAAGAAATAGCAAAGGTTTCTCCATGAAGTGCTATTTAGTTAATAAGACAAGGACTTCCAAGAATACCACCTCTGCCCACACCACGTCTAGCTTCACCACCATTGCCTCCAACTTCATGTGTACCACATTCACCTCCGCCATAGTTCAGTATGGAAAATATAGTGAAGTTGCCTTTGTTCAAAGGCTTGGGAAACGAGGACTTGGACCAATTCTGGTTCATTGTGAGGGCTATATGGGAAGCTCAAGGTGTTACAAATGATCATATAAAGAAGGCGATGGTGAATATTACTCTACAAGATCACGTGGTTACTTGGTATATTAATTACTCTAATTATAACCAGAATGTTGGAGTGGCAGACATCTAGAGAGCACTGAATAAAGAATTCAGTAGGCCTAAATCTGAGGCACAATCGATTGTGAGATTCAAAGAAATCGCAATGCAACTAGGCGAGATGCCTTCAGAACTAGATCAAAGGTTGAAATGTACAATCTGTGAAGCCAACATGAACCTAAAAAACAGAGAACATCGCGAGTTGTTTGTTGCTTCACTCCTGCCTTAATTAAGGGCTACACTATTGCAGTAGAAGATAACCACTTAGGGGTAGGGCATGATGAGCATACTTGCAGGAGCTATGAATTGATGATGGATAGAATTCCTGCTTATAAGGCTCAGACTGAAATGTGACCCTTTGACCAGAGTGCAGGGATGGCATGGATGAGGCCGAGGCAGAGGAGGACCTTGTAGAGGTCAAGAATAGTTGATTTGCTACAATTGTAGAGGGCCAGGACATTATGCCTGTGATTACACTAATCCAACGTGTCCATCGTGCAAGTATTACATTCTATTTGATCATGAAATGGAAGACCATCCTGCGTTGATAGCTAGGATACATGAAAAAGTGGCGCTACCATGTCTGCCAACTTAGAACTTACAGATGATGGGGTCTGAGCCGCACGAAGAGGATCAAAATGTAAATATAGTGCTCAGAAGTGGAATTGTGACAGGAGATGACAAGGGTAAATAGCAAGAAGGAAGTACATGGGTTTTCAAAGCTCCGGCAAAAGAGGTTGAGTTTGATTCGAAGCACGCACATGAATCAAACTCAACCTCCTCGGCAAAAGAGGTTGAGTTTGATTCGCACGCACATGTAAGTCATTCACATCTTCGGCTTTCCAAAGCAAGTTCTCATCATTCTCCTACATTCGCACAAGGGAAGCTTTGATGCTTGGTGCGAATGTAGGAGAATGATGAGAACTTGCTTTGGAAAGCCGAAGATGTGAATGACTTACAAGTATGTTGGACAGGATGATCCGCACACGCATTTGGCTAAATGGTCCCATGCTTATGGAGAAAAGCCCCAACCTAAATGGGTGCACTTGTTCTATCACACCCTGGATATTGTCCCGATGAATTGGTGTGTAGAAATCGAGCTCCTCCATGGGACAGGAGAATGGGATATCCTGCACGACGGATTCAAGATGAGATTTAGTTTTAAGGATGAGTTTGATAGTATTGATGAAGCGCTACAAGAAGTGAAAGCAAAAATATTTAGGATACCACAGGATCCTTTAGACCTGATTCAGCCTGAATGGGCTACTCAGCTGAGTCACGGGCTAGAATTTTATAATGTAACTGTAGAAGATTAACATTCCAGAAACAGAAGGTTACTATGAGGTTCAAGGACCATAGATTGAGAACCTTGATATAATCGTGCCATTGAAAACAAAACAAGTAAACATTGGTACGGAGGTAGAACAAAATTTCGTGAAGATTGGAGACTATTGGGATGACATGATGGTGGATAAGGTTGCTAAATTAATCCACAAATACTAGGATTTATTCCCTACCAAGTTCATGGATCTCTAAGGGATAATTCGGGACCTAGGAATGATGAAGCTTACGTTGAAGTCCGATCCGAAGTCAGTTAAGCAAAGACCTTACCGTCTCAATCTGAAATATAAGGAGAAGGTCTGCTTAGAGCTAGACAAGATGCTCACGGTAGGCATCATTGAGCTCGTGGAAGAATTTGACTAGGTAACTCCAATGGTGGTATAGGAAAAGAAGCAGAAAGGTGAAATAAGGATATGCGTGGATCTTAGAAAGCTGAATGACGCTTGTGTACATGATCCTTTCCCAACTCCATTCACTGATGAAGTGTCGGAAAATGTAGGTGGCTAGGAAGAATATTCCTTCACTAATGGGTTCTCTAGGTGCCGCCAGATCAAAATCACGTCGGAGGACAAGAGCAAGACAACCTTTGCGACTGAGTGGGGTTGTTTTGAGTACACTATAATGCCTTTCAGATTGAATAACGCACCTACGATCTTCTCGTGCATAGTTGTTGTCACGTTCAAGGAATTTATCCATCAGTTCTTGGAGGTATATTTTGATGACTGAACTATGTTTGAGTTGGTTAGGCACCATGTAGCAAGCTTGCGCCTGATGTTGGATACCTACTGAAGATACCAGATCACACTCAATCTTACGAAGTGTCTATTGTGTGTTCCTTTTGGAAACCTGTTGGGGCATGTGGTTTGTAGATAGGGACTGATGGTAGACCTTGCAAAGATCACAGTGATACTAAACTTGGAAGCACCGCAGAGTGTGAAGCAGCTGCGTGCTACTCTGGGACATACGAGATATTAAAAAAAGTTTATGAAAGGCTATGTTGAGATCACCGTGCCTATGAAGAAATTGTTGAAGAAGGATGTCACATTCTGCTGGAACAATGATTGCAAGAAGAGCTTGGATATATTGAAAGAAAAGATGGTCACCACGCCGATTGTAGTCTTCCCGGACTAGAAGAAAGAGTTTCATGTACCATCCTAATGCGTTCGCAAGCCGAAGATTATCCAAAGTAGAGAAGAACTATTCCACCACTGAGCGTGAAGGGCTAGATATGGTGTATGCGCTCCAGAATTATAGGCACTACTTGCTAGAGGGCCATTTTAAGATGTATACAGATCACTCTGCACTGAAGTGCCTAGTCAATAAGCCTGTGTTGGGGGGCAGAATATGCAAGTGGCTCTTATTGTTCTAGGAGTATAATTTTGAATTTGTTGTGAAGCCTAGATGATTGAACATAGGACCAGACCATCTGTCATGCATCAAAACAGGGAAGGAACTCACTAATTTGGAGGATGGATTGCTTGATGCACAACTATTTGGAGTGCATGTCACGGATGGTCATTTTGAGGATATAGTACATTTCCTAATGATAGGTGCTACACTGGAAGGATACATTGTCCAGCAGAAAATGGAATTAGTGGTGCGCATGGTAGATTTCTCGTCATTGCTAGGCATCTGTACAATATGGGGACTGTTGAGATATTGCGACGGTATGTACCAGAGTTTGAAATAAGCCAGCATCCTCACAGACACTTATGGGGGTACTAAGGGAGGACATTATGCAGGGAGGGTGACTGTGCATAAGATTCTACATGCAGGGTTGTGGTGGCCAACCCTTCACCAGGACTCAAAAGCATATTACAAGGCATGCGATGTATGTCAAAGGACTGGGAGACCATCACAGAGGGATGAAATGCCTTTGAATACACAAATGATGTTGCAACCCTTTGAAAAGTGGGCGATAGAATTTGTAGGACCCATTTAGCTGCGAGGAAAGATAGGAGCAAGGCACATTATCACTGATGGAGTATTTGACTCGTTGGGAAGAAGTGCATCCGATGAAGGATTACACAGGCAGAACTACCGCGAAGTTCCTATTTGAGCATGTACTGATGTGATTTGGTTGTCCAAGGATCTTGATGAGTGATCTTGGTATGCACTTACTAAATGAGACGATCAATGTGCTAATGGAGGAATTTAAGGTATACCACTAGAAGAGCACACCTTATCACCTGTAAGCTAACGGGACTGTCGAAGCGTTCAACAAAGTGCTTGAAAATACACTGACCAAGGTTTGTAATGCTTAGCGAAGTGATTGGGACCTATGCATTCCTACAGTATTATGGGTTTATCGAATGACATGCAAGAAGGTGACTGGACAAATCCCCTTTAGGCTCATCTATGTGGTTGAAGCAGTAATGCCTATGGAATACATCATGCCTAGTCTATGCATAGCAGCGCTCACAAGTATGACAGATCATGGAGCCTTAGAGGAGAGGCTCACACAGCTGGTTGAGCTTGAAGAAGAGATATTTTTGGTTGGATTTCACTAGTAGGTCCAAAAGCAGCGTGAAAAAAGCATGGTATGATCGACACATCAAAATACACACGTTTAAGGTAAAAGACCTGGTTTTTCTATATGATAGTAAGTTTGATAAATTTCTAGGAAAGTTTAGGATGCATTGGTTAGGGCCCTATGTCATTAAGGAGATTACCGATGGAGGAGCGGTATAGCTGGTCCAATTAAATGGAGAACCCTACCTAGGAAAGGTTAATGGCAGTCGCTTGAAGCCATACACCGAGAGTCTGACCATGTGACTAGATGACAGTAACACAGTCTTAGCACTCTAGGCAGCTAAAAGGAGGCACGGGACTATGAACTACCTTGCTAAGGTTGGGGAGCTGTGCGATTCGCGAATGGTGTGAAGCAAGGAAGTATCACTGGGTTCATGACAGCGAGGAGGGAGCTGTGCGATTAGAAAATGGTGCGAAGTAAGGAAGTGTCATTAGGTTTGCGGCATCGAGGAGGTAGTTACGCTACCCATGGAGAAATCGCATAGTTCAGTCGAAAAGTGACCGTTAAAGTCACTGTTCATGAAAATATGGAAGAAATGATGCCAAATCGAGTGGGCAGCCGACATTTAAGATGAAATTTATGGCTAAGATCCTTTAAAATCTTCCGCAAATCTAGCATTAATGAACCGATTTTGGGGGGAACGCTCAGATTTGAATTCAAAATGCCCTATAAATTACAAGTGGCTGCCCAGTGAAAAACACTTGGCATTTTGAGAATCGAGTTGTTGCGCTCTCAGGTGCACATGAACCGTGAATTCTTTCAAGATCTGATAGGGAGTCTGGCATTTGAACATTTGTCAAAGGAGAGATAGGAACTAGTGAATAACACCATGTCGACATGCAAAGAAGCTATGGACACCAAAGAAGTGGTAGCTGAGGAGAATGTGCAGGAAATTGATATGGAGGCCGAAGAAGCTACCCCAAATTTTGTTGAAGCATTGGCAAAGGTCCCTAAGTCACCAAGAATGTCAAGACTGAAGCCAACCCCAACCAAGGAGACTATGAAGGACAATAAGGGCAAGTAGCCTTCCATATCAACGTGCACCTCGCTAAGGCGAAACCCACCAAATTCCACTGCATAAGAGAAAGGCAAGGCTATAAACCTAAAAGTCGAGGAGGAAGATATCAAAGACATCCTGTTGGACAATGACGATGTGGGAATGGAAGTAGAGGAGGTTGAAACCCAGGGTGCAAACCCTATTACATGGTTGTCGGAGTATGTCCCTCCACGCAAGCCTAAGTCCATGGTCCCAATGGACATTGATGAGAGTAAGAATCCCCTGCAAACCCCTCTACTATTGGATGAAATTGGTTTCGATACCCCGCATTTGGCACAAGTGTCAATACTGAAGTTTGAAGACTGGGACTTGGCAGACCATGAGAAATTCCCGCACCTAGCGATCGAGCAGTTGATGCACCACATCATAGACACAAATTTGGGAATGACTGCCTTGGAGCCACTGAGGTGACTCAAGGGGGTAAAGAAGGTAGGATTGTTGAACTTACTCTAAGTGTCGCACTATAACCACGCCCCGGTGATAGTTTTGTTCATCAAGTAGCTGTTGTGCTTGCTGCATAATGGGTGTCTATGGCTGGAGGAGCCAATACCTATCATAGATATGTTAATTCACTGGATAACATGCCTGCGATATACAAGAAACAATCTAGCAATGATCTTTGGTGGCAAGGGTGGCGAGCAGGCTCTCGCAGAGTCAATGAAGGAGAAATTCAAGTTGGTGAAGAAGTCGCGTGGGTATGCTATCTCCAACATCTGCGACCCCACTATGAAGGTAGAAACGTAGATCCTTGCAGGGAAGGTGATGTGAAAGTGTCGCACTGACGAGGTGTTGGTGCCTGTCATTGCACTTGCACAGTAGTGCATGGAAGGAGTCCAGTTTAATTGGTCAGACTACCTTCGCAAAGAGTTCCTGGCAAACTGCCACGAAGCACAAGAGCAAAGAAAGGCATTCCACTACGCATGGCTCTTGCTATTGATTATGCCGGTAGCGTGGGAGCTACCAGAGAAGAGCCAATTCCCTTCAATCGTGTCAGACCTCCCTGAAGTAGCGAAGTACGCTTCACTGTGGGCAACCAAGGACGCACAATGAGTTTGGGATAACAAGATCTTATGGATCCTGATGGAGATGAATATTAGGATGACTATCAATTGCAAGCCGCAATTTTCGCCCATGGTATACGCTAACCTGCAGAGCTATTTCGAGTTTAAAGCTGATTTCCATAAAGTATTAATCAAGGCGTGGAAGGACCTTGTGCAAAAGTGGTATGACTTGCCATATCTAGCCACATATGATGCCATCGATGTGGTGCTCAATCAATGGCCAACAGTGTGGCGCATTACCATAGACTTGGCAGTGGGTGGAATCAAGTCTGCCACATAGAAGAAGAAGGAGGAGGCCAAGCTAAAAATGGCGCAGTTGGTCGAGAAGAGGAAAAAGGAGGCCATTGAGAAGGCTCGGAACAAGAAGAAAAGTAGGCAGGTAAGCAGATAGGTAGAACAGAGCGTGGCTCTGATGAAGGTGCACGGTCACCTTCACCTACGACAGAAGAGGAAGACACAAAACAACACAACACGAACTCTCAACAGACATCCACCTACATTAAGTGCCCAAGAGATCTGGAGAAGGGAGGGCCCAGGCAGAAATCTAAGGCTACCAAGACCTCGCTGGACCCTATCACATTCACAGAGGGCGACTTACATGATATCAGTGACATAGCCAGAGATGTCGCCATGGAGGCCCTGTAGCAATTTGAACATCAGCAACAGATCATACTAGGTGCTATCTAGACCGGGTTACAGGAGTTGCAGACCCACGTGTTGCAGGCTGGTACGGTGTATACCAACTTGTCCATTAGCACTTCCGAGTCTGCCAATATGCTGCACACGAAGGCTTCCATTGCGATAGTGTTATCGGATGGAACACTAACCATGGACAATGAGGCTGATAGACCCATTGTCAGTGCCTTGAAAAGGAGTTGGGTTGAACTTGGCAACACTTCCGCGTGAAGCACTCCACCTCTTGCAGGATGGAGTAATTGCAGAAATGAGGGCCGAGAGCACTGCACCGTCCAAGTGATCAGTGAACAGTGGATCGACAATGAACATATGGTCCTATAGAGAAATGCTACCATCGCCACTGAAACCGAGGTGACCAACCAAATCTAGAAGATCATGCAGGTCGTTGAGGAGGCATGCAGAATGGTCCCAGAGTTGGCCATTCCGGAGGAAGAGGCAGCCAAGATATGCATCCACAAGTTTTCCAATGGGCTGCGCGACACTGGAATGGAGATGGCATAGGTTCAGTTGGAGTTGAACCTGCAAATTATCGAGCTACAATTGAGGGCCTAGCCCTCCACACTGCTAGACGTAAAGGAACAATGGGCGACCACTGTCACAGAGAAAGTCATGGCAGTGGAGATGCAGTAGCAGACTGCACGCAGTTGTTTGAGTAATCATCTGAGGTCCTGACAAGCTTGTAGGAGGACCCAAATGTACAAAGGCTAGAGACAAAAGCACGCAAGCTACAACAGTGCTACGATGAAGTTAAGGGCACAATGTGAACCATTGCGCTAACACAAAGGCTAGCCAAGCTGTAGGAGGCCAAGGAGCTGAAGGAACAGGTGGACGATCGCTAGTGCTGAAGGCATGACTAAAGCCTGGCTGGAGGAAGCTTACGCAGCCACAGAAAATATTGAAGGCAAGCTTTCGACTTTGCAAGCGATGCAACAAAACCTTCAAGCTGAAAACATAGGAGCAGTGACCGAGAAGATAGTGGAATCTGCAAAGTAGGCGGCAGCTTAGTGCACAGCCGAGGTAGTGGTCATACGGGTTGAGTTGGATGGGCTTTATGCAAAGATCTCCGTGCCTATCGAGTGACTCGAGGGTGAGTCATGATGTTTTTGTTGGGGGCCTGTTAGGAGCGGGATCCCCCAAGGGCAGTTTTGGGGCTAAAAACCCATGTTTGAGTCAAACTTTGTAATAAAAATGTAAAGGATCTTCATTTTGTGGTCGCGGCGTGCGAAGGTATTATGTGTCATAAGGGTAGTCCACCCTTAGTATTGTGAAGTAAAGTCGGCTGTAAGAGATCTACCCATGGTCCACGGACCATGGGATTGTATAAAAAGAGTTAATCTCTAAGTAGTTTTGGAGAGAAAAAGAGACACAACATGTAAGAGAGTCATAGTTCTAGAGTAAGAAGTCTAATTCTTGGGTTGTAGCATAGGTAGAGGATCTACAGCTGAGTGCACAAAGGCCTAGGGTAGAAGTCCGCAGTTGAGTGCACGTACCCCTGCAGCTATGTGCGTAGGGTGGACAGAGTTGTAAACACTTGGAAGATATTAATAAAGAAAGATATTCTACAATTCCTGTGTCTTTGCTCTGTTATTGCATTTGATAGGTTACGTATTAATTTCCTTTATTATGCTTATGTGATGCGTGAATGAATGCAATTACGTTGAATAATTGAACACAATTACGAATATATGTTTACGTGGTGTTAAATATAATTGTTTGATAAGATAAGTAGTCACTTAGTTTAATTGGGGAATTTGCACGACACACTGCCATAACAGTGCAAAAGTACCTGAGCAGCAGGCTAGGGCTGCGCGAAGGCCAATCGTAGCCTTTCCTCAAGGTATTAAAGGATAGAATAAGGGGATCATCTTGCAAGCCATAGAGCGAAGTGACCTGTGCAAAGGCAGGGATAAAGGGAATCATACGACATCAAAACCATCTTAGGGTGAAAAAAATTGGTTCCAACATCCCCCCATACTACTTTGGGTGAGATTTCGGTCCATGCTCCGCAAGCTGATGCTAAAAGGGCCAGTAGTGTAGGGATTTGTTTGGCTAATTAACATTAAACCTGGGTCAAGCCCCCTCAAGCCAACACAAAGGCTATGATTTTGATTTGATCTAAAATATTTTGTGCACCTTGAATTCAATGTTGGATCAGGATCATGAGACCTAAAATGACTTATAATTTAATGATCTAATATTGGTTGGGCTAGATCTGAATGCGTACACCTATTTTATTCTTTAAATGTCACTATCTAGGTTTGTCTAAAGTCTGAAATAGAAGCAAAGTTGTGAGTTAATAGTTGCAGATCTATATGCTGGTTCTCCTCGGTAAAAGAATGTATACACACTGGTTGTACTCTTCCAAGTAGTGTATACAAGGAAAAGCCTATTCTTCAGAAATGACTGATCTATCTGATTAGTTCTACTATTTTAATATTGTCTATTAATGAAGTCTTCTTAGATCTGAATGCAAAACTAAATGCAGAAGGAGTTTGGTGTCTGATTGATTGATTGTCTAAGTGAGAAGAGTTATCTCTGCTACTACCTGTGTAAAACTATGTAAATTGATAGTAGATGTTCAATATATTGCTGGTTGGTTCAAACTTGATTCAAAAGTTTTATGTTTTAGTAGTTTTCAAGGTATACGCAGGTTTGGTTAAAGGAAGTAGCGTATATATGCAGGTTGGGTTCAGTAAAGTAGCGTATACATTCTGATGCATGACTTTTGAGGTTACAACTAGTTCTGAATGATGATGTAGGTTTCTAGGTTCAGCACAATGTTCTGGTGATAGTGATTTCACTATTCAGATTAACTGATTATTGGTTGATTCAGTTTGAAAGTTCTGATGGGTCCAGTATGAAAATTTGATGAAATGAGGCCTTCATTTGTATTGTTGTGCACCAGGAGCATCCAGTCTGAAAATTTATGAAACATGGTCCCTAGAGGAAGAGAGAAGGTCGTAGCCTTCTGTAGGTCAGTGCCTATGTACTAGTAAACACATTGGCTAGTACAAGAGCTAGGGGTTGTAGCTCCCTTCTAGTAGAAGCTGGAAAATGAGAGAAGGTTGTAGCATTCTATAGGTGGGCCTACGTACTGGTATGAGTCTGCAGCAATACAAGATTGTAAACAAATTTTCTTAATATTAAAAGAAGACAAAGACCACAGTAGCAGGTGGTTTTTCTCCCACATTTGGTTTCCACCTTAAATAAGTGTGTTCATGTGTGTTGCTTATGTGTGATGGTTTATTATGTTTTTACTACACTGTTTAACAAGTTACTGATGCACTGATTAAGGTTCAACACATAATAAATTGACTAAATCATAAGTTCTTTGGGTATACGTTGGTTTCTCTAATCACAGTAGCGTGTACACACAAGTTCACTTCACAGAAGTAGCGTATATAAATCTGTTTGGGAAATGAAAAGTTATTGAACTGTAAATACTGATTCACCCCCCTTCTCAATATTTTTTCCAACAATTGGTATCAGAGCAGGTCCTTCAAAAGAAGCTTGATCACTGGAAAGAAGATCTTTCAAGGTGAATAATCACAAAGGCATGGGATCTATCAGACCACCAATCTTCAATGGGAGCAACTTGGTTTATTGGAAAATAAAAACCAGAGCCTATCTTCAATTGCTTGGAGCTGATGTTTTGGAAATTGTGGAAGGAGGGTGTCAATTTCCAGCAGCAATACCTACAAACTCTATAGGTAAGAAGTTATATGAAACCAATGTCAAAGATGTCAATACTTTATTGGGAAGTCTGTCAGAATAAAAAATTGTCAAAGTCATGCAGCTCAGGACAACCAAAGAGATATGGGAGAAAATCATTCAAAGCTATGAAGGAGATTCCTAGGTAAAACGTGCTAAGATTCAAACTCTCAGAATTTAGTATGAAACTCTTAAGATGCACAGTGATGAGAGTATTGCTAGTTACTTTTTACCTGTAGATGAGATTGTTAATTGTATGAAGAATCTGGGTGAAGAGATAAATGAAGATACTTTAGTTGAGAAAATTTTGAGATATTTTCTTCTAAATTTGAGTCAAAAGTATCTGCCATAGAAGAAAAACAGGTTCTTCAAACTATTACTGACTCTACTCCATGGAATCCTAACTACCTTTGAAATGAGGAAAGGAGGTCCATAAGATATGATAGGAGCTGCTTTTAAATCTTTAGCAAAGGGAAAAGAAAAGGAAGAGCACAGTGAACCAGGATACATTTCAGAAGAAGAAGATGAGGTAAATTTTTTAGGAAGCTTCAACGGGGTTTCGAGAGATTCAGAGGTCACATACCATTCAAATGATTTGCTTGTGGTAGAGTCAGCCATTATGCTGCCATATTTCCTCATAAAGATAAATATGAAAAGGGAAAGGAATATGCAAAAGGAAATAGAAAGTAGGTTGCCAATAGAAGGAATTACTATATGCATGAAGATAGTGATGGTTTATCTAATAGTGATGAAGATGAAATTGAACAAGATTATAGACTTCTCATGGCCTATGACAATGATGATTTTTTGGATGCCTTAGAAGAGGAAGACTTTCTTGAAGAAATCACAAAACTCAAAATCGGTTTAGAAGAAAATAATATGATAATAGATACATTGACACATCAATTCACTGAAAGAGAAAAACCCAATGAAAATCTAGAATGTGAAATTGTGGGTCTAACAAAAAAAATTGAGAAGACAATATCTCTTAATATTAGATTTGCTAAAGGATCAAAAACTTTAAATGAAATCATCAAAATTCAACATTATATTCTTATAAAGACAGGTCTTGGATATACTGAAGAATAATCTCAATCACAGAAGTTGTTAGCCTCCACTAGAAGCTATCTTGATGCAACAAAGACCAGTGAACAGTATGTCAATCATCAGCAAAGGCCTAAAAGTTCAGGTAAATCATATTCAATTTACTCTAAGGATGAATATCAATAGAAGCTTCAACCAATAGGTAAAAAATGCCAAAATATTTTATGATCGCAAAAACTTCTTTAATGGGCAACGTTTTTCATGCCATAACTTTGGGCATAAGGCTCCTCAATGTGTTGCTTACAAAACCATCATGAATAGAGGAGCATGAAATCTAACTGTAACAGGAATCAAGAAAAGTTCCTATAATAACTTTTCTCCTCTTGAAGATGAAATAAAATGTTTGATTTGTAACAACTTTGGTCATGAAGAATCTGAATGCAGGAGCAAATTTCAACCAACATTTCAAAAGGAGAAAACATCATCAAATTCCAAGATATGGAGAAAGAAGGAATCTCAATCAGAAAGATGTGGCATAGCTCTATATGCAGAAGGACAAGAGAATTAGTGGTACATCGACAATGGATGCTCCAAACACATGATAGGCGATAAAGAGAAACTTCATTCATATAATGCTTTAGAAAAAGAAAAGAATGTCTCATTTTGAAATGACACACCAGCTGTCATTAATGGTAAGGACTCTATTTTCTTGAAAGAAAAGGTTAAAGATGGAAATGTCGTGTATGTAGATGGTTCAAAACATAACTTTTTAAGTTTCAGTCAAATGTGTGATCAAGGAAATGAAGTTGTGTTTCAATCAAATGGATGTGTGGTTTGTGAGCTTGATGTAGGAAATACCGTAATCAAAGGTACAAGAACTCCAAAAAATTTATACATACTCAAAGCAGGACAAAAACAATGTTATCTAAGCAAAACAGATGAAAATTGTCTATGACACAGAAGATTGGGGTATCTAAGATTTTCTCAAATAAAATCATGCAGGGTCAAGGTGGTCCGTGATCTTCTAGATATCAGCATCCCAGAAAATACCATATGCAAAACATGTCAAATTAGTAAGAAAACTAGAGTTCACTTCATTGAAAAGGAAGGATTAACAAGTAAGCCCCTTGAACTCATCCAAACTGATTTATGTGGACCAACAAGGAAAAAGTCACCTTGTGGAGAAGAATATTTTATTTTATTTATTGATGATTTTTCCAGGATGTGTTGGATGGGTCTACTAAAGCATAAAGATGAAGCATTTGAAAAGTTTAAAGCCTTCAAATCTTTAGTTGAAAATGAATCAAATCGAAAAATCAAATGTGTCAGATCTGATCAAGGGGGAGAATTCATATTAGATGAATTATTTGACTTTTGTGAACAACGTGGAATAAAAAGGAAATTCTCTGTCACCAGAACTCCTCAACAAAACGGCACAGTGGAAAGAATGAAAAGAACAGTTCAACAAATGGCTTGAGCTATGCTTGATGAATCTATAACTCCTACAATATTTTGGGGTTAAGATGCATTTGTTGCCGTGACCATTCTCAACAAAGAGAATGTTCGGGTAAATAGCGATCAAACTCCATATGAACTTTGGTAATGTAAGCCTCCAACTTTAAAACACTTAAGAGTTTTTGGAAGACAAATTTTCATCAAAAGGACTCATGAAAAACTTGGTAAGGTTGAACCCAAAGCAGACAAAGGAATTCTTCATGGTTATTCATCCAGAAGTAAAGGATAAAAATGGTATAATAAAAGACTTCAAAAAATTGTTGAATGCATTAATGTTGTAATTGATGAAGCATGCAGAAATCGGAACAAATAAAATCAACAAAGGAATATGACAATGAGGAATATGGGGGATGTTTTCCTATACCAAATCAAAATGAATCACTAGAAGAATAAATCAATGAAGCACTAGAAGAAGATACAACAGACAGGGAAAATACTCCATCCAGGTATGTTCAAAAGAATCATCTAGAATCTCAAATTCTAGGAGAAAATGCGTCTGGAGTACAGACAAGAAGAACTCTTACAGGGACTTCAAGTTATCTATCATTATTACCCTCCAAAAAACCATAGAATGTAAATGAAGCTAGTAAAGATGAATGTTGGGTTAAGGCCATGGATGAAGAACTTGACCAAATTGAAAAGAATAATACTTGGGAATTAGTTCCTAGACCTCATGATAAAAATGTTATAGGAACAAAATGGATATTTAAGAATAAGTTGAATGAAAATGGAGAAGTTATTAGAAACAAGGAAATACTTGTTTGTATAGGGTATGCTCAACAAGAAGGTATAGATTTTGAAGAAAAATTTGCACCTATTGCCAGACTTGAAGCCATAAGAATGTTTCTTTCTCTTTCTAGTTTTCAAAAATTCAAAGTATATCAAATGGATGTAAAATCAACTTTTCTTGATGGATATTTAGAAGAAGTTTATATTGAGAAACCAGAAGGATTCATTCTAGGAAATGATGCAAAACTCATATGCAAACTCAAAAAGGCTCTTTATGGTCTGAAGCAGGCTCCAAGGGCTTGGCATTACCGTCTTGACAAATATCTACAACAACAAGGTTTCACAAAAGGTTCTCTAGATAGCAACTTATACACAAAGATTGAAAATGATAAACAGCTAATTATTATTGTTTATGTTGATGATATCATCTTTGGTAGCAATGAAGAATCTGAGTCAGAATTTTGATTCGGTAATGCAGCCAGAATTTGAAATGTCCTTACTTGGTGAACTTACTTATTTTATTTGTCTACAAGTACAACAAACAAAAGATGGTATTTTTCTTTCACAAACCAAATATCTCAAGCAGATCTTAAAAAAGTATAGAATGGAAGATTCTAAACCAGTATGTACTCCAATGGTAATAGGATGCATTCTCAGTTCTAACGATGAATCACCACCAATAAACCAACCAACTAACAGATATATGATTGGAAGCCTGCTTTATCTAACAGGTACTAGACATGATATCATGCATGCAGTAGGAATTGTTGGAAGGTTCCAAGCAAATCCAAACGAATCACATCTTCAGGCAGTTAAAATAATTTTCAAATATCTTCAAGGAACTCAAGACTTTGGACTATGGTATCCTAAAGATACAGGCCTTACTGTTCATGCATATATAGATGCAGTCTGGGCATGAAATGTTGATGATCGAAAGAGCACTAGTGGAGGTGCATTCTATATGGGTTCATGGTTAGTGTCTTGGTTCAACAAGAAACAAAGTTTGATTTCCTTATCTACAACTAAAGCAGAATATGTGGCTGCTACATCTTGTTGCACACAACTACTTTGGATGATGCAAACATTGCAAGACATTCAGATCACATGTACTCAACCCATCTCCATTCTATGTGATAATACAAGTGTCATCAATATTTCAAAAAATCCTCTCATGCACTCCAAGACCAAGCACATACCCATTAAGTACCATTTTATACAAGAATAAGTGCCTGAACAAAAGGTTAAATTGAAGTATGTTCCATCCAAAGAACAAGTTGTTGATTTATTCACCAAACCGCTTCCTAGAGAAACATTTGAATATCTTAGACAAAATATGGGAGTAGTTGGTGCATCATCCTGTTGTTAAATCCATTTTTTCAGAGGAAGGTTCTTATATGCAGGGTTCATGAAGTATAGTCGAGTATATATGTGGGTTTCTATGGCTATAGAAGCATATATGTTTTTCTGATATAAAAGCAATGGGTCAATCTCTGATATGGGTGCTCAGTGTGATATTGATGATTACAGTCTGATGATATGCTTTGTTTATTGATTTTTATCTAACTGACAAAGATGCCTTGATTAATGACTAATTGATAATGCATAGGTGGCACAGGTTCAGGGGGAGCATTAGCCTTCACACACATTCTGCATTTTTGTCATTATGGTTTCTGAGTTCAACTATGGTTTCAGATATTTATATCATTTCTTGCATAATTCATGTAAAGATCTAGGGTGTGATATGAATCTTTCTGTCATAGTCTATGTTTGAATGAGTCCTATTGGACATATGATGTAATGTTTGTTATATTTCAGTCATGTATAAATAGTTGGTATATCCCCACTTGGTTGGTTGGATGAGTCAAATATGGTGTATCCCCACTTGGTTGGGTGATTGATAGATATGTGAGTCATTGGTCCTAGCGAGGTCATAATCACTTAGTTGAGTTATAGATTCATGTTATTCTTTTGAAGCATATCTCTGCAGACTCTGCATGTACTCAGGGGGGGCATGGATAGCATAATGTATATCAAAGGGGGAGAGTATTTTGGTGTTGCTTGTTATATCTAACAATTTCTACAGCTTGCAGTAATCAACACCAACATGGTTTCCATCAAGTCCAAAGGGGGAGATTGTTGGCATTATGATACAAGTGTTGTGCTTGATACAACTCACTCACAGGTCAGGTTAGTTTTGATAAAAGGCAACTCACAATGTAACAAAATAACAAGAAGATGGAACTAAGGTCTACTGATCATAATGAAGAAGTTGAAGGAAAAGGATGGTGTAAAGTAGTTTAAGATGTATACATAGGTCCCATTAGTCAAAACAATGTATACACACCAGTTCACAAAACAAAAGTAGTGTATACGTATACACGCACTTTCACAAGAGGAAAAGCGTGTACATGTTAGAAAATCAAGGAAATTCAAGAGTAAAGAATGCCAAGGGTCAATACCATTGTATTAGCCCACAATATTGAGTGGTGTAATGACTATTTGACCCCATCCAAGAATACCATGGGTTCTAAGTGGTTTTGGTCCAACATATTGAGAAAGGCCAAAAACTAGACAAGAAGGAGAAGATAACAAGGCCAAGGTGTGCAAGTGAACGGGTTTCTTACGAATACTTCTATCTAAAGTATATTTTATGTTGCAGGGGCTATGTTTGTGATTTGATCTCAAATATTTTGTGCACCTTGAATTCAGTGTTGGATCAAGATCATGAGACCTAAAATGACTTATCATTGAATGATCTGATATTGGTTGGGATAGATATGATTGTGTACACTTGGTTTATTCTTTAAATGTCATGATATGGGTCTGTCTAAAGTCTGAAATAGAAAAAAAGTTGTGAGTTAATATTTGCAAATCTATACGATGGTTCTCCTCGGTAAAAGTGTATATACATGCAAGTTCTACTCTTCCAAGTAGCGTATACAAAGGAAAAGCCTAGTCTTCAAAAATGACTGATCTATCTTATGAGTTCTACTATTTTACTGTTGTCTGTCAATGAAGTCTTCTTAGATCTAAATGTAAAACTGAATGCATAAGGATTTTGGTGTCTGATTAATTGATTTTCTAAGTGAGAAGGGTTATCGCAGCTACTACCTTTGTAAATCTCTATAAATTGATAGTATATGTTCAATATATTGTTGGATGGTTCAGACTTGATTAAGAAGTTTTATGTTTCAGTAGTTTTCAAGGTATATGCAAGTTTGGTTAAAGGAAGTAGTGTATATATGTAGGTTGGGTTTAGTAAAGTAGCGTATACATTCTGATGCATGATTTCTGAGGTTACAACTGGTTCTGAATGATGATGCATATTTTTGGGTTCAGCATAATGTTCTAGTGACAATGTTCTGACTGTTCAGATTAATTGATTATTGGTTGATGCAGTTTGAAAGTTCTGATGGATATAGTATGAAAATTTGATGAAACGAGGCCTTCATTTGTATTGTTATGTACTAGGAGCATCCAGTATGAAAATTTATGAAACGTGGTCCCTGGAGGAAGAGAGAAGGTCGTAGCCTTCTATAGGCTGATGCCTACTTACTAGTAAACATATTGGTTGGTACAAGAGCTAGGGGGTTGTAACTCCCTTCAAGTAGAAGCTAGAAAATGAGAGAAGGTTGTAGCCTTCTGTAGGTGGGTGCTTGCATACTGGTATGAGTCTGCACTATTACAAGATTGTAAATAGATTTTCTTAATATTAAAAGAAGACAGAGATGACAACAGTAGGCGGGTTTTCTCCCGCATTGGGTTTCCACCTTAAATCTTGGTGTTCATGTGTGTTTCTTATGTGTGATGGTTTATTATGTTTTTACTGCACTATTTAACAAGTCATTGATGCACTGATTAAGGTTCAACACATGATAAATTGACTAAATCATAATTTCTCTGGGTATACGTTGATTTCTTTAATCACAGTAGCGTCTACATGCAAGTTCACTTCACAGAAGTAGCGTATATAAATCTGTTTGGGAAATAAAAAATTATTGAACTGTAAATATTTATTCACGCCCCCTCTCAGTATTATTTCCAATAGAATCAACAATGCTAACATGTAGTTTGGAGTTTGAATGCACAAACAATAAGCTGAATATGAAGCACTAATCTAGGGTTTGTATAAAACAATAGGTCTTGATATCAAATATCTTCAAGTATTTGGATATTCTAAAATTGTTATCAAACAAGTGAGAAACACCATTCATTGTCTCTATGGATATTTAAAACATTATCAATCATCAGTTTAGGACCTTCACATTTTTTAGCATTCAACATTTATCCTATTCCTAGACTTCAAAATGCATTGACCTTCTCACTAATATAACATCCAAGGCTATACCATCAGAAGACTACAGTCCAGATAGGTTTTTTATAGAATTAATTTTTTGACCATCGATTCCCGATAATGTCACCAATTGGTGAGTGTTTTGATGATGAAGATATCCCAAGATTTTTAACATTTGAAGGATCATATGATGATCATATAATTGATGAAAATGAACATGACAATAAGTTGAAACAGAAATACAATGAAAATTCCATACCTAAATCAATGGTGAAACTTGAATATCTTTATCCTCTAAAAGAAATATTTAAGAAGGTTACTAATTCTAAACTCCAAAGTTCAACCTTAAGGTTTGAAATAGTAAACCTTGGAACTAATCTCAAACCCCAAAGCATCAATTTAGGACTTGGTCTCTCACTTGATGAGAGATTAACCTTCATTCATTTATTAAAAAATTATAAAGGTATCTTTTCTTGGAGCTACGATGATCTTAAAACATATGATACCGCCATCATACAACACACTATTCTGATGATATCTAATGACAAACCAATACAATAGAAATTAAGGAAAATTCACCGCAATATAGAAAGCCAAATCAAGTCTGTGCTGAGTAAACTCCTTAAAGCTAGGATTATCTTTCCTGTTAGGCATTCAAAATGGGTTTCAAACTTAGTATCTGTCAAGAAGAAAAATATTGACATTTTTATTTGCATAGATTTTATGAATCTCAATAAAGCTTGTCTGAAAGACAATTTCCCATTAACGACCATGGAACAAACACTGCAATCTGTCGCTAGTTCTGAACTAATGTCTTTCCTTGATGGTTTTTCACAGTATAGCCAAATCTCGGTCCACCTAGATGATAGGTTAAACATTATGTTCATGACTAAATGGGGAACTTATGCCTATGATAAAATGCCTTTTGGTTTAATAAACACAGGGGAAACCTTCAAAAGAGCCATGGACATAAATTTCAAGAGTCTGATAAACAAAAGTCTTATTTTTTACTTAGATGACATAACTATTTACTCCAAGAAGATAAGAACCATTTGCATGACCTGAAATAGATATTTGAACACTAAAAGAAGTATGGAATTTCATTAAATCCAAAGAAATCTTATTTTTCTCTTAATGAAGGCAAGATTTTAGGGTTTATTGTATCCAGAAAAGGCATCTGTATTGATCCTAATAGAATAAAAGAAATTTATGAAATTCCTTTGCCCCACAATAACAAATCCACGCAATCCTTTCTTCTTCAGATAAATTTTGTTAAGAGATGTTTCCATGACTTTTCCCAAATTGTTTTACATTACAAACCATGATTAATAAAAGTTTGGCCTTTAAATGAGGACATAATGAAAGGGGAGCTTTTGATTTAATAAAACAAGCCATTATGAATGCTCCCTCTTTAACTATAAAATTTTCTTATCATTTCATTTTGTACACTTTCGCTTCTCAAAAATCTTATGTTGTTGTTCTAGCACAACTTAATGGTCAACAAATTTAAGCACCCATCTCTTTCTTTAGTTCTAATTTTCAAGGTGCTGAACTAAATTATTCAAAGGTGGAGAAGCCATCTTTTTCTATTTTTAAATCTGTAAAGCACTTCAGGCCTTTTATCCTAAAATCACACACTAAAGTAATAGTCTCATTCTCAGCAGTGAGACAATATTTTATGCAAAGGGAATTAGGAGAAAAGAGAGAAAATTGGGTAAGAACCTTGCAAGAATATGATATTCACATTAAACCAGCTAAAATTGTCAAAGGGAAAGTTTTTTATAGATTTCTTATAGGGGCTTCCAGTCTACCAACTGATGAGGACTCAGGTAATATTATACACATATCTGAGGTAAACCTAAATGACTCCGAGTCCCAATATGATGATCTTGTTTTCTATTTAAAAAACGGATATGCTCCCCCTGAACTCAATCACAAAAGGAAAATGGATTTAAGAATAAAATCCAATCAATATGAGATCATCGATGATGTGTTATTCAAAAGAAACTATGATTATGTATTATTAATATGCCTAGAAAAGTCTAAAGCACAATAAGTTTTACAGAAACTCCATGACAAACTAGCTAGTGGGCATTTTGGAGGAGGTACTACCTGCACATAAAATCCTTTATGTTGGGTACTATCAGCCAAATTTGCTCAAAGATACCCATGAATATGTAAGGAATGCAAAATATGCTAGATTGCTACTGGAAGACAATGAAAACCAATCCTACCTCTACAACCGATCAATATTGAACAAACTTTTGAATAATGGGGCTAGACATCATAGGTGAGATTGTTCCTCATTCTTCCAAGTAGTATCAATATATCCTTACAACTACAGACTATTTTACTAAGTGGCTGGAAGCAATTCCACTAAAGGTAACCAATTTCAATGTCACCATTGAATTAATTGATTAGTTTATTATTACTAGGTTTGGCTTACCAACTGCACTTATGTTTGATAATGCATCTTACTTTTTAGGAAACAATATAGCTGAATTTTCTCTTAAGAGGGATTTTAAACTTAAATACTTTTCTAACTACCATCCCCAAGGAAATGGTCTAGTAGAATCAAGCAATGAAAACCTCATTTGAATTATTAAAAGAACTGTTGATCAGAGCCAAAACAATTGGCACAAATATTTTACATTTTGTCTATGGGTAGATTGAATAACCCAAAAGGCCTCAATAGGCACTTCTCCATTCAGTCTAGTTTATGGGAAAGAGCCTATCATTCCATCAAACTTAGCTCCTCCCTCATTAGCCCTAGTCCAATTTATAGAAGAAGCGCCTTCTTCTTCTTTAGAGCTAAGACAGTCTCAAATCCTTAAATTAAAAGAAGAAAGAGAAAAATCCAAGCTTACACATGCTCACCATCAGTAGATAGAGAAATATTCTTTTAATGTAAGTTATGTTACCCCAAAATCTTTTCAAATTGGAGATCATCCTTAAATGGGACAAGGCACATGACGAAAAAGGAAAACATATTAAATTCCAAAAAATGTAGCTTGGACCATTTCAAATTGCTGAACAAATAAACCCATCAACATTGATATTGAAAGATTTATCAGGAAAGAGAGATTCTCTTCTTATCAATGGGCTTATTTTGATTTTTTTTCTTAGAAGATAAATATATTCTACTGTAACATTATCACATTTACATTTTTAGTTCTGTTAGAAAATAATTTTAAATATCATACTTTTGGCTTTACATTAGAATCTGTTGACACCTATTCATTGGGATTGGGTGAACTTATGTAAATAATGTAAATAGTAAATAATGGAAAATGAAGAGTCATCGGGAGGTGAAGCCCAAGAGTCACTCCCTCCTGTATATAACCATGAATAATCTTAATGAAAAAACATAATTCATTCGAGGAGTTACCTCCTGGCCTGACATCGTATCAGAGACAGCTCCATTTTTTAGCTTTCCTTCCCTTGTAACTCCCTTCTACCATTTTTGCAGCCTGTCATGCTCTTTGTCGATTGCCATGCTCTTTGTCCTCTACATTAGTTTTATTAAATGGTATGCATTTAGTGAACCCAACATGTTTTAAATTTAATTGTGATGTGGTTGTGGTATGAATTTGGTAATACTTTAGCACCTCACCATCTCTCATCCCCTCCATCGCATTGGAGAAATATCCCACTACACTTCCCACCACCTAACTTCCTACCCACTATGGTAATACTCCATGCAGTGCCTCTAGTATTAATATCCCAATTGCGCATTGCCTCCATAGTTATACCACTGTGTTAATATCCCCACTCCATTACGTTCAAAGGTGCTCTTCATACATATGCTGCTAAAAACTCCCCACGGCTTGGTCACTTCTGTCCCCTCACACCCCTCCTCACTGTGTTGTCATTGCCATATGTGGCCCCTATCATACAATGGCCCTTGTCATATGTGAAAGAATAGGAAGAGGTTCTCACAGCTCTAAACCTCTGAAGAGGGTTTCCTATAGCCGTTTCTTGGAGCTGTAGTTTTGGTTACCTTTAGTTGAGTTCCATTGGCAACGGATCTGAACAACATTACGACTTCCAAAACTTTGAATGCTGGTTTCGAAGTGTACATGGTGCTTCTAGGTACCAAAGCCTTCACCGCTCTTTTGATTTATAAATCATTGTTAATGGCCTCTATCAAAATAGTTGTTTAGCTAAATCTTAGTTTCAACAGTTATATGATGTTGGGATTAGCACTTGATTCGGGTTTAGTGCTCATCTCCCTCCTCCATATACACCTTTCCCATATATTCCCTTCCCCATATAACTCTCCCCCACATAATACCTTTGTCCAAAAAAAATAAAAAATACACCATAATAGAAGTGAATTTTTTCACAATATACTACCAGCATAAGTGAAATTCCTTACAGTTTATTGTTAGTAGAAGTATTTTTTTACAGTACACATATTTTAAAATGCATTCATTGATATCTATCATGGGAGTGGTTCTCACCAAGAAGGAGAAATATCCTGAGTGGCCTAGGAAGATCAAACAAACTCTCATTTTCAATGAGCTGTAGAAAGGAGTTTGTGTAGGAGAAGGAGATAATGAACCTACAAAGCCTACCTCAGACAAGGAATTCGCCATTCGGGAAAACACAAATAGATGCCTTGATTGCAGCATTTGTAAATGAAGGGGTGAGTCACCATATTTCACCATTTTCAAATTATTTTGAAGCCTTACAAAAGTTGAAGGAACTCTATGACTCACACTTTGCGCTTGAAGTTGTCCAATTGATGATTAAATTGTTCAGTCTTGAATTATAAAATGATGATCCTCTTTCTCTGGCATCAGGAGTAAAATCTATTATGCATGATATAAAAGTCACTAGTGTTGAACTAGACATTCCTCTAATAGCCTTTTTCAAGGCACTTCATCCAACTTATTCAAATTATCTTGAGTCATTGCAAGCAAATGGAAACCTCAAAGAGATTACCTTTGACTCCCTTGTGAATAAATTTGTTGAGAGAGAGAAAGATTTTGGGAAGAATTTGTGCGTCTTGCACATAGAGAGAAGAATCATGCTCAAGATTCTTCCAGGGGAAGAGGTGGTCGAAGAGGAAGAGGAAGAAGAAATTTCAGAGGCACGGGGGCAAAAGTTCTCAAGGAGAAAATTCTGATCTTTATTGCATATGTTGCAATAGAGATGGATCACATGATGCATCGACATGCAATTTTCCTTGGGAATGTTGGGTTGTGTTATTCTTTCCATGACTAGCGTATATTAGGTTGGGCGGACCTATATATGGTTTTGTGCATGATTTTCGCACATGGTTTTGGATGTGATGGTTTTCGGTCCATGGTTTTGGACGTGATGGTTTTCAATCCATGGTATTGGATGCTTCGACATGTATAAATATGTATTGTAACATTGAAAAAAACATAATGAAAAATCAAGCTAGTAGTCCCGATTTTGGGATCTAGGGGAAAATGTCTATGTATATGTGTTTTATGTGTTATGCTCTCGCATTGTTTATTCTCTGTGTTTTAGAATTTGTACGTAGGTAATTCCTGTACGGGGTTAAAACCTACATTTTGTATAAGGGATATTTTGGCTTCAATGGGATTCCTTTGTTCATGAGGGGTTTCGCTCGGGCCTATGGTAGACCTTGTTCAGTTGGAGATCTGCGAGATTGATTTTAATGGTGAAAGAAGATGGTGAGAAATGGAAAGATAGAGATTGAGAAATTTAATGGTCAAAATTTTGAGTTGTAGAAACTCAAGATGGAGGATCTATTGGTGGATAAAGATTAGTGAATCGTGGTAGATCTTGGTACTAAACCAGTGGGAGTGTCCGATGAAGAATGGAAGAAGTTGGATCAGAAGTCAAAGAGCACAATACGATTGGGTGTCTCAGATTCTGTATTGCTGAATGTATCAGGGGAAGCTACAATGAAAGCATTTTGGAACAAATTAAGGAGTTTGTACCAATCTAAGTCTCTGGTGAATAAATTGTTCCTACGGACAAAACTGTATAACCTAAGGATGAAAGATGGAGACTTGGTGATAGAGCATTTGAATGCATTTAATATTGTGGTAAGTTAGTTATCTTCTATTGATATTAAAATTTCAGATGAAGATAAGTGTATCAGTTTGTTCTGTTCTCTACCAGATTCGTGGGATAGTCTAGTTATTGCAATAGATAGCAATGCAACTACCTTGCAGTTTGATGAAATTATCTCATCCTTTCTGATGGAGGAAATGAGAAGGAAAAATATGGAGAGCCAGAATGGCAATGCCTTGTCTGTACGAGGACTGTCCCAGAACAGAAATAAAAATAAGTCATCAAGTGGGATATATAAATCTAGAGGAAGATCTAAATCTCCAGGAAAACCTGTAAAGGTGGTATGCTGGAAAGGCGGAAAGGAAGGGCATTACAAAAGGGACTATAAATATAAAGCTCCTGATAAAGGAAAGTGATCTAATGATGCTTCTTCTGTAGAGGCGAAAACCACCTCAGATGATGATGGGGATGTGTACTTAGCTTCTTCAAGTACACACATAGATCATGAGGCATGGTTGATTGACTCAGGTGCATCCTTTCACTTCACTCCCCATAAAGAGTGGTTCTGCAAGTATGAGAAATATGATGTTGGTGATGTCTTCTTGGGGGATGACAGGAAGGCTAGAATCATTGGTCGCGGAAAAGTAAAGTTGAAGTTGCAAGGTGGAAGGGTTAGAACACTTCCGAGTGTTCTTCATATTCCTGCATTATACAAAAATATGATTTCTGTAAGCAAGCTAGATGATGCAAGTGTAAAAGTAGTGTTCAAGAAGGATACCTGCAAGATGGTTTGGGGGGTACTGGTATTGATATGGGGAGTTCGAATTGGAACTCTTTACAAGCTTCAAGGTGGCACTATTGTTGATGGGTGCAATAGTTCCGTGGTTCTTGAAAGTGGAGCAGAAAATCTAGTGGTCTCTAGAGAGAAGACCATGTTGTGGCATCAAAGGCTTGGACATATTGGAGAGAAGGGCCTTCGAATACTTTATGGTAAAGGTATGGTAGAACGTATGAGTAATAGCTCTCTGGATTTTTATTTCTGTGAAAATTGTGTATATGGGAAGTAGAATCGGGTGAGTTTCCCCTCTTGTGGTAAGAGGACAAAACAAATATTAGAGCTTGTGCACAATGATGTGTTTGGACATGTGAAGGTTCCATCACTGGGTAAGTCAATGTACTATGTATCATTTATAGATGACTTCTCAGGGAATACATGGATATATTTCCTTAAGAAGAAATCTGAAGTCTTTGATAAGTTTAAAGAATTTAAGGCTCTGGTGGAAAATCAGATAGAGAAGAAGATAAAGGTGCTGAGGACAGATAATGGTGGAGAATTCCGTAGCAAGGAATTTGAATAATTCTATAAGAAGTGCGGTATAGCACTGCAGAAGACTACTCCGTATACACCTCAACAAAATGGAGTCGCAGAAAGAATGAACAAAACATTGATGGAAAGGGCAAGAAGCATGCTCAGTGGTGTCGGGTTAGGATAGAAATTCTGGGCAGAGGCGGTGGATGCTGCATGTTACTTGGTCAACATGTCACCTTCATCAGTGTTGGAGGATAAGACTCCACAAGAGGTATGGACTGGTAAGAAACCCTCTCTTTCACATCTGAGGGTATTTGGATGTGATGCATATGTACATGTTCCAAAGAAGAAATGAACCAAGTTGGATAGCAAATTTGAAAAGTGTATCTCTATTGGGTATAAGGATGGTTTGAAGGGTTATAAGCTTTGGAACCCAGTAACAAGGAAGGTTGTGTATAGCTGAGATGCGGTGTTCAGAGAGGTGAAAGATGTTATTAAACATGAAGTCCAACCAAAGGAACCTGAGAAGATAGAGTTTGAGTTAAAGGAGGAAGAATCAGACTCTACAGCAGAGGAGGAATCAGAAGTTGAATAGCCACAAACTTCGGGTGTAAGAAGATCAGTTCAAGAAAGAAGGCAGGCAGAAAGGTATAGTCCATCTGCTTTCTGTTCAAATTTTGCTTTATCTATTACTAATGATGATCCCAGAACTGTGAAGGAAGCAGTGGATTCAGAGGATGGAAAACTCTAGAAAGAGGCCATGGTTGATGAAATGGCATCTTTGCACAAAAATGAGGCTTGGGATCTGGTGGAGTTGCCGGCTGGAAGGAAACCCATTGGCAACGAATGGGTGTTCAAAAAGAAGACAAATGCAGAAGGAAAAGTGGAGAAATACAAAGCTTGGTTGGTAGAAAAAGGTTATTCCCAGGTGCCGGGAATTGATTTTGGTGATATTTTTTCCCTTGTTGCCAAGGTAACTTCTATTAGATTACTTTTATCTGTTGTTGCTGCTTTTGATTTTGAGGTAGAACAGATGGATGTGAAGACAACATTTCTTCACGGGGATCTGGAAGAGGAGATCTACATGAAACTACCTGAAGGCTCTACGATGAAGGGTAAGAAAGAATCGGTATGCAAGTTAAAGAAGTCTCTGTATGGGTTAAAACAGTCACCAAGGATGTGGTATCAGAAATTTGATACATTTATACAGGGACTTTGCTTCACCAGAAGCAAAGCAAATAATTGTGTGTATTTTAAATTAATTGTGACTGTGTTATTTATCTAGTGTTGTATGTGGATGATATGTTGCTGGTTGGAAATGACAAAGAAATTATCCAAGATTTGAAGACTCAATTGTCCTCCAAATTCGACATGAAAGATCTTGGTGCTGCAAACTATATTTTGGGCATGGAAATTAAAAGATATTGGACAAAGAGGAAGCTATGGTTAAGCTAAAGGAAGTATGTCGATACAATATTGCAGAGGTTTAATATGCAGGATAATAAACCAGTGAATGTTCATATTCCTGTAGGTGTAAAGTTATCTACTGAACAGAGTCCCAAGACACAAGAAGAGGAAGAGGACATGTCTCGTGTTCCATATGCAAGTGCAGTTGATAGCCTGATGTATGTAATGGTCTGTACTAGACCAGACATTGCACATGCAGTGGGAGTATTGAGCAGGTTTATGTCAAAACCAGGGAAGGAACACTAGATAACAGTGAAGGAGGTTTTCAAGTATTTGCATGGCACTGGTGATTATGGTTTGTGCTACCAAGGAAGACCAGGATTAGACAGAGTTTTGGATATTTGTGGCTTTGTTGATACGGACTGGGTTGGAGATCTGGATCAAAGAATATCTACAAGTTGGTATGTGCTTAACTTATTTGAAGGTGAAATCAGTTGGATGAAGAAATAATCTGTAGTGGCACTATCAACTACATAGGCAGAATACATGGCAGCCACTCATGCAAACAAAGAAGTAGTTTGGTTGTCTAGATTGTGTTCAAGTATGGGGTTAGTACAAGGAGCTATAAGGATAGACTATGATAGCTAAAGTGCAATTTTCTTGGCAAAGAACCCTACTTACCATTCAAAGACAAATCACATTGATGTTCAGTATCACTTTGTGAGGGATATGATAGAAGACAAAAAGGTGTTGCTGGTAAAGGTGGACACATTGAAGAATATCGTAGATGCATTGACAAAATATGTGAGCTTTGAGAAGTTCTCTTGGTGTAGAGAAATAATGGGTGTTGCAGGGCTAGATAAATGACTAAGCTCTCTTGTGGCCCCTTGAAAGAAAACAACAAGTGGGAGAATGTTGGGTTGTGTTATTCTTTCCACGACTAGCCTATATTAGGTTGGGCAGACTTACCTATGGTTTTGCGCATGATTTTTGCACATGGTTTTGGATGCGATGGTTTTCAGTCCATGGTTTTGGACGTGATGGTTTTCGGTCCATGGTATTGGATGCTTTGACATGTATAAATATGTATTGTAACATTGAAAGGAACATAATGAAAAATCAAACTGGTAGTTCCGGTTTTGGGATCCAGGGGAAAATCTCTGTGTATATGTGTTTTATGTGTTATTCTTTCACATTGTTTATTTTTTGTGTTTTAGAATTCGTATGCAGGTAATTTGTGTATGGGGTTAAAACCTACAGGGAAAATTTTGAGTAGGAAAGAAATCAAGCCAAATGTAAAACCAACGACAAAGAGAAAGGTAAAGCACCTAAATCTGCTCACTATGTTATGGCACATTGTAATATTGGAGTAAATGAAAAGTTATTTAATGCTTCACTTGTTTCTAACAATGTAAACTTTGAAATGGGAACTATAAACTCAAAACGAGAACTCTGGCAAAAGAACCCCGTAAAAACATCAAAAACAGTGCTAAAAACGAAAAGTGTTGATGCTGGAATAACACCTTTTCTTTCTAGGGTAAATTTTCAATATGTTTTAAAAATGGCAGTGAAAACCAATTTTCTGCGCAAAAATTGTCCAAAAGACACCCTCAAAACGAAGTGTTGATGTTTGAATAATATTTTTTTTCAATGGTAAATTTTGTGCAAAAAACACCCTCAAAATGAAAAGTGTTGACGCCGGGATAACAATTTTTTTTTAAGAGTAAAATTTCAACATTTTGAAATCATAGGGTAAAATATTTTATCATGACCTCGAGAAACATTAAAATTTCAATAAATAAATAAATAAAT
>APFE030529832.1:124991-156451 GCA_000404065.3 Pinus taeda
TTTTAGTGTATATTTTAATTTATGTTTTGCTATTTTTTTTTAACTTTTTTTTGTGTTGTTTCATTGTTTTAATTTTATTTTTATTTTATGTTTTCATTATTTTTTTGAAATTTTAATGTTTTCCGAGGTCATGATAAAATATTTTACGCCATTATTTCAAAATGTTGAAATTTTAGCCTTGGAGATTTTTTTTTTATCCCAGCATCAACACTTTTAGTTTTGAAGGTGTTTTTTGCACAAAATTTACCATTGAAAAAAAAAATGTTATTCGAATATCAACACTTCGTTTTGAGGGTGTTTTTTGGACAATTTTTGCACAAAAAATTGGTTTTCACCATCATTTTTAAAACATGTTGAAAATTTACCCTAGAAAAAAAAAGGTGTTATTCCAGCACCAACACTTTTCGTTTTTAACACTGTTTTTGATGTTTTTATGGGGTTTTTTGGCCAGAGTTCTCGTTTTGAGTTTATAGTTCCTGTTTCAAAGTTTACATTGTTCATAGAAATATAAAACATATTAGTGTTTTAAAAGGACAAGTTTGAGTCTATTTGAATAAAAAATCCAAATTTCATTGGCCCAAACAACTCAAATGAACTAGCCTTAAAGAAATCACGACGTTGTCGCACTTTGCAAATCCTAATGAGAAACTCCTTGTTTTATCCTTTTGAAATGATGTGATGTGAGAACAAGACATACTTAAAACTTAAAAATCCTTAAGTATTGGTAACATAACCACTCTACATCGGATCTTACCTGCATTGCAAAACTTATAATGAGCTCAATTAAAAAATCCCTGAGGACCACTCCAATTGCAATATGTGATAAACCTTCGGGACCCGATACAACAGTTAATGCAACCCTATAAATATGTCACGTTTGGATGAGTCACAAATTGGCAAAAGATAAGACGCTCCATTCATTTTCGATCTTCTGATTGTGATAAAGATATTTATTAAAGAACAACTTTAATAAGATCATAAGAATGAATAATAAAAAAGGAAAAGCGCGTTAAAAAATAATACTAATTCATTGCTTGGGCCCACTCCATTGCCACAACATTCCTGCCAATTTCACAAATTACAAAAGGCTTTTTCTCATTTCCATTCTCCTCCGCTCCAAACCCCCAATTGCAATATTATGATCATTGCATTACAGAGTTCTAATACCCAAACCACTGATATAATAGTATCACAATCACATATTGGGAAAACACATTGAGACATGTTTACGATTACCATTTGAAAGGTTTTTGCAATATGATCTATTAATGGAATAATAAATTATCATGTGAAACCATGATTTCAATTATTAAGGACTTGTAACGGTATTTTTGATTTAAAGACCAAAGGTGATTTGATGGTCTATATGTAGATATTTCATATTTGTTCACATTTAAACTATATTTGCCACCATTTCAAATCTTGTATGTTCAAGCACTCCCACATTTCAAACCTATTGTTCTTCATCACTCTGTGTTTCTAGTTACAGGTTAATCCCGAAAAGCAGAAGTGTAACAAAATGATCAAAGCAAAGAAAGGAAAGAAAGCCATGGAAGCTTCACAACCCACACCTCCTATTTCCAAAGTAACATAAATGACCCACTTTTCCTGGAAATTACGTGCACGATAGATAGTGGAACATTCTCATGGGAATCTATGTATCAGTTGCTTGAAATTGAAGGACCCAAGGTAATTCAAAGAGTAGTGATAGTGGATGCTACTTCATCTTCTAAAGCCTCCAACTATGAAGTCGCCAGCTCTTTTCTTCATAGGATTGCTGCTCGATCCAAAATCCTTCTGTATACCAATATGGTGAATTGGATAATTGAGTACATCAATATCGCCGATAGGACATTCTTGACTTCAAGAAAAATAGTCATCAGGTCTTTTACAACTAGAAAATGTACCATATACCCAACGAACAAAAGGTATATGACAAAGATTTCCTCAAAGAGTTTGCAAGTGAGAACGAGGTGGAATTAGATCCAGTTAGATGATGGAGATCCTACCTAAACAAACACAAACATGAAAAGTCAAGTATACACTCTTTATCTTCTCTTGTTGCTCCCTCTTCTTATATCGCAACTACGATGTGTAGGCTATTCAGGTACCCTAATACAACAAAATTCCCAGTTGAATGGTTTCCTATTATTGAGGAAGCTTCAAATTCTTATATAATATATTAGGGAATTATCCTTTAAAATAATCTTGCCTCTCAAATCCAAGAATACAGACAAAATTGGTATGTTACTACCAGAGTAGACCCACCATTCTTTATGAGTGCATATATCACGGATGTTGTTTGTTTGATTTCAGATTTCCCAACCATGGGATGGAAATGGACCATTCAAGACCCCACTCTTATCCATGTATATCATAAAATCCTATGGGAGTCTAATTTCCACACCCATTTTTATAAAATTTTATAAGGATTTATTCTGCCAATACACCACACCATTTTTTATAAAAGAGCCCCAAGACTGTCTAAAGAGGTGAAAATTGATTTCATACCTATAGGAAGGTGGTTTGGCGAAGAACTATTTACTTATGTTAGAGTCTATGGAAGTCTGAAAGCTCCTCATGTTCTCCCATTATTTGTCCCTACTAAACTACTGGCCAAGGAGATTTCCTATCAAACTATAGGGGATGGATTGACAAAAACCCTAATTAAAGTCAAGAAATATTTATGTCCTTCATTCCCTATCCAATGTGGTGTATATTCTCTACATGATTTCAAGCATGCTTTGCTTGAAATTGATAACATAAAATGTTTAAATATTGCTACTGTGCCTGGCAGACAGTTTGATCCAAACAAAGTAGCACAAAATGTTACCTCTCAAGTAAAAATAAGGAAATTCAGTAATGAAGATGATGACTATGATGACCTATCTGAATCTACCAAGATATTTTCACAAGTACAACACATGGCTGCATTAAAACTTAATCCATAAAAGCAAGTGCAATTCAAAGAATACAGGGAAAAAATAATGTAGAACATCCCTTTGGATCTGTTGAGGATTTCTCAATTGATTTCCTAAGAAGAGAAGGATTCATAGCAGAATTTAGAGAAGAATTCATAGTAGAATTTAGAGCAGAATTTAGAGTGGGATTCAAAGAAGAATTTAGGATAGAATTAAGAATAGGTATCAGAGCAGGTTTCTAAAGATATTGAAGTGAAAGATAAATCCATAGAAATTCATAGTGATAAAACATCCTTCAATAATGAATTGGATGAAGCATGGAAACAGTTTGATCCATAGTTAAAAGGACAACAAGGTGTAGAGAATGTTTATCTGGAGAAAACAATCGGCACACCCCATAACACTGGGCATAGCTTGTTTAATGATAAGGCTTTTGACAAGGCTATCACTACAGATGAAATTGAAATCATCTTGGCATTCCCTTCATCGAAAATTGTCCTTAAAGTGGAATAAATCCCTCCTCTTGATGCCTTTTACAATCTCAAACATCGGGTTGTGGTGAAAATACAAAGGAAAAGGAGAAGAATGGAGCAATCATCTACAATCATTCCCAGTGATATACCAATGGACATAGTGTGGAAGGATACACAAACTAGTCCTTTAGAGAATTTAACAAAGTTGTCACAGTTCACATGTGCTTATGCATCTGCTACAATTAATCAAGCAGAAAATTTTTGACAACTGATCAAGGAAAAGGAAGAAAGAATCCAATAGTTGGAAAAACATTTGGTAGAGGAAAAACAAAGTATTGATCAACATGTAAATACGCAATTGTCTCAACTCCAACAAAACTTTGATCAATTAAAGCTCCAACATCAGATAGAGATCAATATTAAGGATACTCAAATCCGACAACTAGAGTTTTCACTTGACCAGCTGAAGGAAAACCCTAATGTGGAAGACTTTATAAAGGAAGCACTGGAACTAAACACTCTGTTATCACATAAACAAGTGATATTCTATCAAAAGTTATCAATCATCAATCCACTATGTGTCAAAATTGATTCACTGATGAATCAATCATTTGATATGAGGGTGACTTTCAACGACATTGATGATAAAATCTCGAGATTTATAACATGGAACGATACACTAGAAGTCAGAGCAGCATACCTTCCTAGAATAGAGGAATCCCACAAGGAAATCTACTTTACTGATTGGGACATTCAGTTGAAACAGGAAAAAAGAATAGTCTCTAGGGAAACCATGTTGCCAATAACATCATTGAAACTATCAATGATAACCGACATAATGCCAACCTGATTCAAGAATGCACACCCGGTAATAATCCTGATATCAAAATTTTAGAAAGGCAATGGCAGGAAATTTCAAAAGCAAAGCAAGAAGAAACTAAAAAGTTGACAAAACTTGACTTGGAGACGTACTGGAAATATCTTGTGAAGCCACACAGTTAGTGGCTAATGCTCCACTGCCTTGATGACTCACCCACTCATATGCTTCATGTACTTTCAAATGTAGTGTACATTGGATAGCTACACATGAGGACAAGTCAGCCCCCTAAAGTTAAGCCAATGTTAGATATTTATGAGCTCAAGCAGCAAATGGAAGGATAGACACATTTACATTCATGAGATAGTCATTTCAACAACTTCTATTTCTCTCTTATTTTAAGGAGAGTTGTTTCAACCTTCTCGGCACTTTTTATGTATTATCTATTTTTATATTTTATTTTTGTTATATAAACCCTTTCATGTCTGTAAAGAAAGGGTCCCCAAATTTTGTAAGGAAAGGCTTTAGAAGCTTCCACTTCTATACTTTCATGCTTATCTTAGTAGAATGAGTGGATCAGGGTCCTAAATTTTTATAGAGAAGGCTTTGAGAGCTTGCACTTTTGTATTCTTGGAACCATATTAATGAGAAATGCTGGATGAGAACTATTTCTTTCATGAGCAGAATAACATACATTAGGTAATTTTATCATTGTATTTTAGTTTTGTTTGTCAATTGATCGTCATTCCTCTTTATATTATTTATTATATGTATCTTTTCTAACTCGGTTCTGCATTAATTCATTTCTAAACATGCTAGAATGTCATATTTAATGCATAAATAAAGGATTTGTTAATGTTATTTGATTACGATACGAGTTTCATCAATTATTTTGATTAATTGTTTAATAAAAATAATGATCTTAAATTATTTTCGTTTCTACAAGTGTTTGATTAATATTTATTATCATGCACTAAGGATAATTATTTTAGATCGCATACAAATAAAAAAGTAAACCCATGTAATATATAGATTAATACATGTATTTCAATTTATAAATCACTCACATCTATCACTTAGTTTCCGTTATAAACACTCTATCCATTATATCAAATTTATTATGACACTAGTCCCATTATATCCATTCAGAGCCACTATTCCAAAAGGAAAAGGGACGGTATTCAAGTCCTCGACCAGGTGGTTTTACCCCATGTTGTTGCAGCGATTTTCGGGGCATCAACAGGAACTCAAACTTCTCTCTTGACAAGGACTTTGTCAAAATGCAACATCTTGTTGCTCTGTTGAAATGTATTTCAACAACATTATCCACCTCTGCACCCAATCCTGCAAATGGTGATACCGAATATATGTATGCTTGGATCGATTGTGAAAAATAAGATTCTTAGAGAGCTTGATGCAACTATGATTATCACAGTAGATTACAATTGGGTCCATGATCTGAATAAACAATCCAACAAGTATATTTCTAATCTTGATCACCTCACATGTTGCTTGAATGGAAGCCATGTACTCTACTCCTAGCGAGCTGAGTGCCACAAATCTTTGCTTCATGTTGTTCCAAGAAATCGATGTGGAACCAACACTAAAAATTACACCTGGTGTACTCTTTTGGTTTGATTGACTCTCTATCCAATCTACACCTATGAAGCCACATAGCTTCACTCCCTTTGTATGTTTTTACGATAGTCCAAATTGGATAGTTCCTCTGAGGTACTATAGAACATGCCTTGCTTCCTTCCAAAATAATTTGGTTGGCCTAACCATAGCTTGCCTCATCTGGTTGACTGCATAGCACATATCTCATCGTGTGTTCATAAGATACATTAGGGAAACCACCAACCGCTGGTAAAAAGTAACATCCACTTCCTCACTTGAAGTGGCATCCTCTTTCCTCTAGTTGGTTACTAGAGGTGTTTCCATCGGTTTGCAATTGTCCATTCAGAACCTGTTGGAATACTTTACTTGTGAGACAAATAGTTCCCCATTGCCTTTCCATACTTCCAATCTGAGGAAGTAGTGCATGAGACCCATGTCCTTCATTTCAAACTCTATTGCAAGTTCCTCCTTATAAGATCTAATAAGCTTCTCATCACCAATTAAATTCAAATCATCAACATATAAGAAAATAATCAATAATTCACCTTCTACCAAAATGTGATAGAGGTTTTCACCCTCTTCACTTTTGTTGAAGCCCAAACTGGTGAGATAGCTATCGATCCTAGTGTACCAAGCACAGGGTGAGATCGTGTAATGCTTGATTGAGTTTTCACACATGAGACTCCCGATCAAAAGTCTTGAAGCATTCTGGTTGCTTGATACACACCTCCTCCTCAATAACTCTATTGAGTAATGTTGTTTTCACATCCATCTGGTCATCTTCCGCCCCATATGTGCAACCATAGCAAGAGTTTATCTAAGAGTACCTTGCTATAGGAGCAAAGAGCTCCTCATAGTCAATCCCCTCAACTTTAAAGTACCCCATTGGCCAAAAATATGGCCTTGTACTTTTCAATGCTTTTTTTTGCTACATGTTTTACCTTAAAGATACATCTCGAACCCACAACTGATTTGTTTTCTAGTCTTGGGACCACTTCCCAAACAATGTTCTTTATAATAGATTCGTATTCTTCCACCATTGCATCAACCCATACATGTTTCTCTACTGATTCCTTGAAAGAGGATGACTCGGTCTCTACAACTCAGTCATTAGAGCCATGTAGCTATTGTACTAATCCAGTGACCTTCTCTACCTGCACTAATTTGAAAAAGCACCCACATTCTCCCTCGCATCATGCAAAAGTCTCTCAGCTTCTCTGGTCCTTTCTTCCTTCTCCTGATGCTTGAGTGGTTGTTTTCACTCTTTTATCCTCAACTTGTGGCTTCTCCACAACTTCTTGAGGATCCCCTTTTGGAGCTAAAATCTCCTCTTCTGGTGGGATCTGAATCTTCCTCTCAAGAGAGAACCACGTCGCTTTATCTTCATCAAATTTTACGTTCCTTCACATAATTGTCATTTTGAGGGATGAAAAATACACACAGTAGTTGTGGGGAGTTTCTGTGTAACCAACAAATACCCCCAATTATATTGTTGGCTCTAGCTTAATCCTTGATTCTTTGGATACATGGCAACAAACAGAGGCTCTAAAAATCCTAAATTCTGAGACATCTGGTTTTCTCCTCGAGAAAGCCTCCTCTGGTGTAATCATTCCCAGAATCCAATGAGGACTCTGTTTTTACAAATAGACTATTGTGTTGCATACCTCATCCCACAAATGCAAAGGTGGGCCTTCATCATACAACATTTCCCTCACTGCTCCCACAATGCTATGATTCTTTCTCTCAGCCACCCCATTCTGTTATGGTTTGTTGGGTACTGTCAACTCTCATCAAATGTCTTATTTTGAAAAAAACGTTTTTAACTTAATTCAACACATACTCACCTCCATTATCACTCGTGAGAGCCTCCACCTTCTTACCTATTTTTTTCTCAACTAATGCCTTGAATTCTGCGAACTTGGAGAATGTCTCATCCTTCTTCTGTAGGAAGAAGATCCAACACTTCCATGAGAAGTCATAAATAAAAAAGACAAAGTACTTGTGCTTGGTAGTGGAGGATATCAAGAAAGGTCTACAAACATTAGAGTGGATCCTTTCAAGGACTACATGTTCTTTTCTATCCCAATCATGGAATGTGGATTTTGTGTACTTCCCCAAAATACATCCTTTGCGTACATCTTGCTACTCAATTTCTCCTTTGGGGAGGCCTGTGGTTATCTGTTGCATGATCTTCCAAGTGCCATGATGCAAATGGACAAGTCTTCTATACCAAAGTTCGCCAAAATCATGACTCTACACCTTCTCTGCCTTTGTTCTCAATGCAACACAATCCTCCACATCTAGCTTGTATAGGTTCTTCACATGAACCCCGATCTACTTCACCTATCCCATGGCTATGTGTCTCATGAATTCTTTTCCTTTGCTGAAGATCACATCATAACCATGATCTTACAAAACTGCAACAAAGAGGAGATATTTCTTTAGGCCTGGAACAAACATGAAATCCTTGAGCCTAAGGGGAGGAGCGCAGAATCCCTCTGAAAGGTGAGTGTACCAATTTTGGTCATGCTATACCTTCCGCCGTCCCCCATCTCAATGTGCATCTACATATATTTTTATTCGAGGTCACTGAAAAAGTATCTACACCCTGTCATCTCGAGGTCACTGTAGCATTTTTTTGTCCCCTCTATACCATAGCTACAAATCAATTTTTTTTATCTGTAGCTTTCTATTCATATTGGTCTTCCCTATATAATAATTTTGAATTTTTTTGTAGCAATTCAGAAAAGTTGCAAATAAACACATGGAAAGGGGATTTTTTGTGGTAAGTGATGTTGTGGTCGATGGAAATAAATGGAATATGGTGTAGGGATGTCATTTGGTTCCTTTTCGAGTGACCGTGTTGATGGTTTGGACTATGGTGTGGGTTGGTCCTATTGACTTGATTTATTGTATCCTTGTTGTACCTGCACATAAATGAATGTGAGAGACCAAAACGCTCTTGTTGTTTTTTTGGTCTTTTTTCTTTCTTTTTTTCTCCTTTTTTTGGCTTTCCGCCCACCTCATGGATTTTTTTAGCTAGTGAACCTACTTTAGGTGCCTTAAAAGATATTTTCACCTAGAGCTTTATTTTTATTTTTATTTTATTTTTTCTTCAATATTACTAATTTCCTCATAGAGGTTTTCAGCTAGTGAGTCTTCCTCAAATGCCTCAAAGGGCGTTTTCGCTTGAGATATTTTTGTTTTTATTTTATTTTTTCTTTCTTACTGATCAAGGGTTGAATGGATTATGGCCTTTAATTCTCTCAATCATATTTAGTTCCTTCCTTATTGAATGTGTAAAGACATCCCTAAAGAGGGGCTTCCTATAAATCTTTAATCAATATCCATTCACTAGAAGTGGTGTTTGTTCCTCATCTATAGTTTTGATCTTGATAGAGCCATTATCATAATATTTTTGCACCAGGTAAGGCCCTAGCCATATATTCATGAATTATCCCTGGAAGCCCTTGAACCTAGAGTCATATGAGATAGCCGCCCATTCACCCTCATGGAAGGCCTTGTTCTAAATGTATATATCATGCCATACTTTTCTTTGCAACCGAGATACCTCAATGCATAATAAGGCTCACAATTATATACTCATCTAAAGTATTTAACCAATGTATCCTATCAACCTTTTCTTTGTTCAAATCATCATCGACTTGGGCTACCATCCTCAATGTGTTGTATCAAATTCAATTGAAAATAAAGCCTTATTTCCATAGACTAACTCATAGGGGGTGAAACTAGTGGTGGTTTTCCAAGTAGTGTTATAGGCCCAAGTGGCCTCAACAAACCATTTTTCCCAGTCCTTCTTCTTACCACAAATCAATTTGGTAATAGTGTTTTCCAATGCCCTTTTAGTGACCTACATCTACCCATTTTCCATGGGGTAGTATGGAGTGTACTTTTGATGGCGAAAGTGGTGTTGCTTCATTATTCCTTCAATTATATTGGAGGTGAACTAGGAGCCTTGAACTGTGACTAATTATCTTGGAAAAACGAAATTGAAGAAGGTATTTTCCCTTAAGAATTCAACCACTTTCCGTTTTGTTTCCTCCTTAACTACCTTCACTTCAACCCATTTGGTCAGGTAATTAATGCATATAATCATGTACCTTTTATATTCAGATGGGGGACCAATAGGATAAATGAATTCCATTCCCCATTTCTCAAATGGAACAAAACAAACTTGATGTTGAAGGGGGATTTTATCCTTATAAATTTACCATTCTTTGGAACTCATCACATTGTGCAATGTATCTTTGGGCATCCTTATGAAGAGCTAGCCAAAAGTATCATGCTTGTATGATTTTGTAAGCATTATTTTTTGCAGTAAAATGACCCCCACAAGGTCCATGATGACAAGCTAAGAGGATATCATAGACTTTATCCTCCCTCACACATCTTATTAAAATCTAATCCAATCCCAACTTGAAGAGGTTTCCCCCATTCCAAGTATAGGAGGCACTTTTTCTAACAATCGTTTTCTTCTCTTTTGAGGACATGCGAGGAGGGAATTAACCAGTGGCTAGATAGTTGGCAATGCCAACAAACCATGGAGAGAGAAGTGAGATGGAAAAAATATTCCCATATGGGAGTTGATCATCTACCACTTCTTCATCAACAAAAAAGGTTGGTATTAACAAGAAATCTACAACAACATTCTCTTTTTGTGGTTTGTCAACAATGGTCAAGTCAAATTGTTCCAACAATAATAACCCACCTAATTATGCAAGCATTTACATCTATTTTTTTCATTAAATACTTAAATGTTGCATGGTTAGTATGCATGAAGACCTCGTATCTAGAGATATAATGTATAAATTTGTTTAAATAATGTACAATAACGAGGAACACTTTCTCAATTACAATATAGTTTAAGTCCATCTTGAACATTTTTTTGATAATAAAACATATCACATAACGGGGTCTACCTTCAAGTTGTCCAAGGGTTACCCCCAATTTACCTATCAAATGCATCTATGTGAATGTGAAAGGGAAAAGTACAATTGGGACCTTTAAAGATATGTGTTGTCATTATCTTTTCTTTTATACTCAAATGCTTCTTGACATGAATATGCCTAACAAAACTCAATATCTTTGGTCAGGAAGGAAAACAAAGGAGAGGTAGTTTTACTAGAATATTTTATAAATATATGATAATATCCTACAAGGCCTGAGAAGATTCCAAAATATCTTTGATTTTGAGGAACAAGGTGTTCAATGATGTGTATCTTATTGGGGTCCACTCGAATTCCTTTTGAGGAGAGGAAATGTACTAGAAAAATTCCCTCATTCATTACTAATAAGAACTTTTCATTGCTCAAGGAGAGGTTCATCTCCCCATACTTTTGCAAGGCTTTTCTAAGATTTAAGAGAGCCTCCTAGAAAACATTACCATAAGGTATGAAGTCATCCATGTATATTTCTAACAAATCATGTACAAGGTTAGAGAATATGTTGAACAAAACCCTTTGGAAAGTCGTAGAGGTTTCACATAATCCAAATGGGAGGAATTTGTAAGAGACATTCCCCATAGGATAGGTGAAGGTGGTATTATCCTCATCTTCATGACTAATTTGGATTTAATTGTGCTCACTAAACCCGTCCAAAAAGGAAAATAACTTTTTCCCAACAAGAACTTCAATTACTCAGTCAATGAAAGGAAAGGTGAAAGGACATTTCCATGTGGATTTGTTATCTCCCTGTAATTAAAATAAATTCTCCACTTGCCATTTTTCTTGGGAAAAATAACCTAAGGAGATACCAATTCACTATTTGAGATCGGATAGATGAATCCTACATCTCATAAACTATGTAATTCTTCCTTCACAATATCTTTTATGAAAGGATTCATTCGCCTTTCAGGTTGGAAAATAGGTTTGTGATATTCCTTTTTTTATATGTGGTGAGTGCACATAGAAGGATGTACTCCTTTCATCCCCTTGTAATCCCATGCAAATGCATCAATATTCTTCCTTGAGACAATGAGCAATTGATCCCCCTGATCAGCTGAAAGTGAGGAGATGATTTTCAACATTTTAGTGGGTCTGGTTTCTACTGTATTTATGTTATTTTGATCAAAACTATCAATAAATAATTTTTCCCATAGAATGTGTTGGGAACAACTAGGCTAACCTATGGATGACCCTTCTTTTAACCCATCAATATTTATGGCAGAAGGATATTTATTTTGCATAAATTATCAATTAAATCATCTCATTAGCTTGCTTACTATCAATAGTGGTTCCTAATGTACACATAAGGTAGGATGATGAGAGGCATAAATATCTACTTCTTCTTCTACTACAAATGTAGGAAAGTCATTCTCAATAAGAGGTTGAGTTGGGGGATATAATAGTATTTGTTTTCAAGGCTGTCCATTGGTGATTATCATGTTTTCATCCCTATAGCTAATATATGCCTCAACGGTAGATAATCATGATATGTCTAAGATGAGTGGATAATTATTGAGCTTGGTTTCGGGCTACAAGACATGGAAGTTTGTGGGATACTCCCAAGAGTCTATAGAAACAACTTCATCTTCAATGAAGCCCTCTAGTGCTATTATTGATCTATCAACAAGCGATAGCATAGTAGTGTTATTACTTAGGTGTTGGAAATGGCCTCACTACCGAGAGTGCAGGGTGAATCAATAGTGACTGTAATTATATAATTTTTATTACTTTTTACCAAAGCAATAAACCATCAAAAAACCAGCATGACATCAATAAGTAAGATCATATAAAATCAACATAAAACACCACAAAAATATCAATTCATGCACATAAGAGAACAATGTTATTTTCTAGTGGAAAACCCTCTTTAGGGCAAACAAAACACCCATTGCTACTGCTACTCAAATATTTTACCATGCTGAACAAATTTTGTAAATAGAGGAGCTAACAACCACTAGTTGGATGACTCAACTAATGAGAAAATATTTCTAGCAATACCAGATAGAGAGACTCTTCTCTCATGACTCTCTGAACCACCATTCATTGGAGGCCACCACCACCAATGAGCCTTTCTCAACTCTAATTGGACTCTGGGGAAATCTTCTTTTTTTCTAATCTATCTTCTAGAAGATTCTCACCTTGTCTACACACTCTCTATAATTAAGCCTCACTCCTTCAAAACCTCCATGTGAACCATGTTTCATACATTTTCAAACTAGCCTCTCAAACTTGTTCAACAAGAGCAACCCAACAACCTATCTCTAATATGAATATGAAAATTATAAACTAAAGTATACACACAACTAAACACAACTACAAATGTATAGTTATCTAAGAAAAAGTACTGCAACACTAACTCATTCCATCCATACACTCACACAATCAATCTACACCATATTGTTGCATAATATCTTTGGCTGAAGCATACTTCTATCTCATCTACATCTATACCTCCATGCACACTTTGCTACAACAAATTCACTCTCCTCACCAATGGATCTCAAACATGCTATTTCAATTTTCTCGCACAATAGAACCAATCCAATGAGAAACCTTTCTCCACAATTTTTATTTTCTAAAAATGATCAAATCAATTAATTCCAATCTTGTAGTGGAGTCTTGTCCATATGTTGAAAGTGTTTTGATTCAATTTATCTTGACTCAATCAAACCACTAACTTCATTTATTGATGAATATTCTCATTTAACCAACTTATAAAAGAACAATAACCATTTTCTGACCTTTATTGGATGAGCCCCAAACAATACAAGTTGTAAAAGAAAATAAAAAATTGATATGCATGGGGAATGTAGAAGAATTGTCACTTACATTAACCCATTCTCCAAGTGACTGGACTATTCTAGTTGCTCTAATGAGCCTCCATCCATGCGACTGTGATTTTTCTTCCTCAATCACTATCTCTTCACTATAAGGATTCGACTGGGAAGCTCCAGTCACTCCCATGACCTTCCTTCCATGTAGCTGGGGCTGAAACTGGCTTGAAAGATAAGTAACTACCTTTAGACTTGCACCAAACCTATTCCACTTCTTGATCATCATCAAGAAACCACTATAGCCTCTGTTACACTCCAACAATCCACTTTAATTACTCCATCATCAATACAAGTCAAACTAGGTTGAATTGAAGACCATCCATCAACTGCTCCAATACTCAAGCCATCAAACTTCACCACAACTACTCCAACACATGTACCAAGCAGTCATGTAGCAGAACCATGTAGCATCTCATCCATACTCATACACATTAGATACCATAAACCAACTACATACTACGAGGTTGACATCAATTCCAAACATCACCAATGCAACCTCCAACACCAATACTACTAGACTGACATCAACGCCAACCAACCAAATGAGCCTTAATGCCAACATACTCCTCCTTTGGAATTGATGGCAACCCTAGATGATCAACCAATTAGCCTCTGAAAAATTTCTCATTCACTCCCCCTTTGAAATCAATCGAAAAGGGTCTCATCTAGATAACCATCGCTGAATAGACACTACTCCCCTTGGATAATAGTTATGTCTCAACAAGAAGCAACAATTATAACCATCCACATAGTGTGGGAAACACCATACCATAACTAGTAAACTCAGCAGCACATCATGTACATCATCATAGTCAAATCATAATCAGACAACAACAACACTCCTCATAGAATCATGACAACAAATAATAACAGTAATAGCTCTCTCTCTCTCTTGAAGTAGCAACAACAAATTCTCATAAAAGCTCTACTCTCAACCAACAACAACAACACTCAACTCAATAGAAGAATGACCATCAACAATAAAATACCATGAACATCAACACTCTCTCCATTTGCAATAGCATAATCATCAATAGCAACAATGTGATATGAGCAACAACACATCATAAGAAGCAATAGAAGCAACAAATCTCTACTCAGTAGTACCAAATACATCAACCTCACTCTCCTCCAAGCCAAAATCAACAAGGTGTATCAGCAAAAAATACAAACCATATCTGATCAGCAGCAGAATACTAGGTAGGATCCCCATGAGCATCATCATCCTGTAATCAACACCTTCTAGTTGAAGGCTACGCCTTAAGTACTAAGGGGCTAATTATACAATATGGCTGATACAACACCCATCAAACCATGTGAATAGTTGCCCTCATCAATGAATAATAGACATCATGACTCTCTCCCCAAATGACCATGGCCAATGATATACAATACAATGTAGTACATGGCTATATAATGAAATACAAGGCTATAAAATGACTATGACATGATTTACAATAGCCCAAAGATGGTTGTAACAAATAAGAACGACACCAACTTGTCATGACTCATAACCTTCCTAACACCAATACATGACAACATAGACTCAATGACATGAACACTTGAGTACATGTCTTCATAAATAAAATACAAGTTTGAAGTTGATGAAGTACAATATGAAGCAAACGGTTGTTACATAATGATCAAAACTTATGCCTATCCCCAAGACATGCTAAAAAATTCTCCTTGACCATTGATGAGCCTCATCATTGGGAAACTATATGGACCTTAATTCACCTCCTAGCTTAGTAAAATCAACTTTTCTCACAATTTATTACATGTTTTGATTATATTTTGTTTAATGAGATGGGTAAAAGTGAGATATTATGCCTAGTAGACTAATGTGCATTGAATGCAGGTTTGTGAGAGAAAATCAAGGGTTTTGGCAAGATTAAAGGCTAAAACTCAAATGGGACAAGGAAGAGAGATTGTAGGAGGTAAATCCTCCTTGTTTACTCCTCCCTCATTCGAATAATCCTCTATCAATCACACTAGCTCAGAGTAAAAGCATCCAAGTCATGAATATCAAAAGGCAACTGAGCAAGTGATAGCCAAATAGTTAGTTTATCTCGAGTTTGGGAGTTGAGCCTCCCTATATTAAGGAACTCATTGGAGACTTTAGTTGTATAAATAAAGAGGCCTAGAGCCTCATTAGGATTGAATTTTTTGCTGTAAAAAACACTAGTTATTTTCAAGCTCAAGACTTGTGGAAGACATTGCTTTGTAATTTTTTGTTTTGATAATGAGAATGAGTTTTTTCTTGATCTAACACTGAGTTAACTTAGAGGGTTGAAGCTCTTGGGTTAGGGACCAACCCTATTCGAAAAGGCTCCTCTTCATGTATCTGTATGCTTAGATTGATTTCATAGATTCATGGTTAAATTGTCCTTAGAAGTATTTCATCGCAAGTGGTGTAGATTTCATTAGTTTGTTTATTATTTTGCTTCCATTTGTGCTTTACTTCAGCAGTAGTTTAGAAGAGATAAAGGGCCATCAAAAATTTTTCGAAAGGTGTTTTGGCCTCACTTCTTACTTTAGGGATCATGACTTGAGGAAAGGACTCCTATGCAGCCCCAAAAAAGACAGAATTTTACTTTCTCATAGAATTTAGAGTTTTCTATACTTAAGCTAGCATTTGATCAATTTCCAAGAGTAGGACCTAGCCATCATTTCTTCCATCTTCAGCCTTACAATAGATCTCATCAATGGTTCCATATTATGCTACAAGTTTTCCTCATGAATGAAGTAGACATCTAGCTCATTAAACTATGTTTTCCTAGCTTATTGAAATTCTCCTTATTTAGATGATTTTTGGGGAAATATCAAAGTTTGATTTAGAGCAGGTGTTCCAAAAGTAAAGATAAATCTCATAGCCAACAACCTCCTTCAAAATTCATCCATCCATGATCATTCCTTGCTTTCACTAAGACCCTCACCAATTTCATCATTTTACAAGGAAACTCCTCCAAGCATGTTGAGCAAATCCAACCATCTCCCAACCTTGGTTTTGAGTTCTGAGTGATCCTAGGAATTTTAATCCTTCATTCCATCCACCAACCACCTTTCCTAATCCTTCCATCACCTTAAGCACCCATCATTTGTCTCTCAGTTGTATCTTGTAGAAATACAGGGAATCTTGTAGGTTTTTAAGACATCTTGTAGGTTTTCCTGTAGTGGCCCATTTTGAGGCCAAATTGAGGAAAAGCCTCTAGAAAGCCAAGAAAGGTCACCTAAGGGTATCCCAAACCTTCCAGCCATCCACCAGCATTCCTAATCCACCTGCCACATTGCGAAAAGAGATTAGATTTCACACTCTTCCATAACAAAGATAAAAATAGAAACAAATTTATTATAATCATTTACATGCACAACAGTAATGTTTGATGTTTTGAACTTACATGCTTAGGACAATAGAATTTCATACATGTTACCTTAGAATTCTTGTTGAAACATAATTTCTTAGCAATTAGTTAGGAAACACTAGTAGACAATGAGCAATTAGTGACTAGGTGACTAAAAAAGTTAGTCACCACTGCTTTTCCAAGTGAAATACTACCAAAAATGAAAAATCTTAAGTGAATTAACTAAAAACGACTGACATAAATCACTAATTTAATCACGGGTTAAAATATATGACTAGCTAATAAGTAATAAAACAAAAAATTACTAACATGAATGACTAATTTAGTCTAAGAACAAATGTATAACTACCTAACAAGCACTACAATAATATGAATCAGTTTTTATGTTAGTCATCTTAATTGTGTCAAGCAATCTAAACTGACAAGTGATAGGGGATTGAAAGTTTGTTAAACATTGGTTGAAAGGTTATCCTCCCTTAAACACTTCTTCATCCTCACATGGTGTATAGGTGGGCCAACTTTGCATTATTGGTCTCTAATAATTTGTAATTTTAAAAATATATTTTTTAATTATATTTTTTTTTTTTTTATGTATTTTTTAAAATTATATTCATTGAATCTAATTGGATCTAGTTCCAATTTGAATTTAATTTGAAGGGAAATTTTAATTTTTAAGACTATAATATCAAATAAAAACTATTTTAATTTCATATTAACCAACCTAGATCCATCTTAACCCCAGACCTATCAAGCACCGAGAGAGGTCCAATCTCTTGAGGTGCAAACTTTGTTTTCTAGTGCAAAACTTGAGGAAATGTTTGCACCTCGAGAGATTGGATCTCTCTCAACACTTGATAGTTATAGGGTTAATATCGATCTAGGTTGGTTATATAATACTATATAATATCTATATTTGTATTTATGTCTCTTTTTTATTCCCTCTCTTTATCTCAGCCCCCAAACATACACACACTCTCTCTCCCTCCCGCTCTCCTCTCTCCCTCACTCTCTCTCCATGACTCAATTTTCACCCCCTCCCTCTCCACCTTTCTTCCTCTATGTTTTTCTTGCTCCCTCCCTCTCCTAACCCCTCTAATTCTATCTCTCCCTCATCATCTTTATATTCCTTCCTCTCTATCCCTTATCTCCCACCGCCCTCTCTATCTCCCCCCAAATCTCTCACTCCCTCTCTCTCTCTCTCTCTTCCTTCCAGCTCTATCACTATCTCCGCCCCTCCCTGTCCTTCTCCATCTCTATCCCTTCCCCTTCTCTCACTATCTCTATCCTCTCCTCTTCTTTCTATTCCCTCCTCTCTTCTCTCCCTCACTCTCTCTCCATCTCTCCCTTCTCACTCCTCTCCCTTTCCACCTCTATCTCGCTATGTCTGTTTTCTTTCCTCCCTCTCTCTCCCCCCCATCACTCTCTCTTTCTATCTCTCTCTGTCCTCCAACATTTTCACTATCTCTCTCCCTCTCTCCACCCCCTCCCCACCTCTTTCTTAAAGATGATCACATTGTATTGTGTTTGAGAAATTATCTAAATTAAAAAAACTTAATTGATTGTAAAATATTAAATGTATATTTTGGATCAATCATGTCAAAAGGAAATAAAATAATGAAAAACTTTAAAAATTCATGCACTATATTTAATCTATTATAATTAGTAAATTTGCTTGCTCTCATTCCTTGGATCCTTAGCTAAGATGGATCTATGCTGGTTCTATATATTCTATATCTATATCTCCCAATATCCATTTATCTATATATATATATATTTATATATAATATTTATAGATAATATATATATATATATATATATATATACTATATATATATATATATATATATAATATATATATAACTAGAATTACTAATTTGAATCTATGGGATATTTTTGAAGTCATGAGGATAAAGGTTTAGATATATCTCAAATGTAACATTTTCTTTTAGATTCAATAAAAAATGTTGTAAAATTAAATTAATAAAATTATTTTTACTATGAAATAAGTTATGGTTTTTTGGCATGTGGTATTCATAATCCATGGTATTGGTCCATGGTATTGTAACAAAGTCTATTTACAAGTTAATATCGATGGTTAATAATTGTGGTTTTTTGGCATGTGGTATTGATAAGCCATGGTATTGGCCCATGGTATTGTAACAAAGTCTATTTACAAGTTAATATCCATGGCAAAGTGAGGGTGAATATCCATGGTTAACAATTGTCATATTCTTATAAAATATTTTGATTGTGAAATAATTTATGTTTTTTGGGCATGTGGTATTGATAATCCATGGTATTGGCCCATGGTATTGTAACAAATGCTATTTTTTATAAGTTAATAATATCTACCGTAATGTGGGGGTGAATATCCACGGTAAAGAATCTTGTCATATTGTGATAAAATATTTTGGTTGCGAAGTAAGTTATGGTTTTTGGACTTGTAGTGTTGATAAGCCATGGTATTGTAACAAAGAATCTTGTCATATTGTGATAAAATATTTTGGTTGTGAAATAAGTTATGGTTTTTGGACTTGTAGTATTGATAAGCCATGTATTGCCCCATGATATTCTAACAAAGTCTATTCACAAGTTAATAACAAAATCAAAATATAACAAATTGAACTTTATTAATTTAACTTTTTATTATTAATTGAGGTCATATTTAAATGTTTGCACTCATCCCAATATCATTTTTAACTTCTTTTTCTTCTTTTTAACTTAGCGTCTTACACAAAAATAACAAATTCTTATTAAAAATAAATCATTTAACCCAATTTCAATTTATATTTTTTATTTTATATTATAAATATTTCTTTTACTTTTTCCATTATAAATGTTTCTTTTCTTTTTTATTTCCTGTTCAACTTAAAATATTCACATATTACAACATCACATTGTAGCACGAAGCACTGCATTTTTATCTGTCTTTTCTATATCTGTGTGGTAATGCTAGAAAAAGGAAGATCATTGCATGGGAACCACATAGGAGCCACCTGAGGATAGCATCAACGAGAAGAAGGAAGAAGACCATTGCATGGGAACCATCTCAAGAGAGCATCAACGATCCAGAAGAAGGAAGACCATTACATGGGAACCACCTCAGGAGAGCATCAATGATTAGATGGAGATTTTGGTAATTTTTACATGGGTATTAATTTGGACTCTCGAGAGTTCTTCCTTTTTACTAAAGATGATTTTTGTTCTTATGGGTAAAGAAGGATTTCATGGGATTCGAACCCCAGATGAAGTTTGCAAGGGAACCACCTCAAGAGAGCATCAACGATTAGATGGAGATTTTGGTAATTTTTACATGGGTATGAATTTGGAGTTTGCATGGGAACCACCCTAGGAGAGCATCAATGATTAGATGGAAATTTTGGTAATTTTTACATGGGTATGAATTTGGACTCTGAAGAGTTCTTCTTTTTTACTAAAGATGATTTTTGTTCTTATGGGTAAACAATTTCAAGGGTTTATATGATCAAGGCATAAATTTTATCTAGAGTTGAGGGTTTAATGATTATGATAATGTGGATCTTGGTTGTGGCCAACAATTCATAAAAAGACAATGCACAGGTAATTTTGGTAATTTTTACATGGGTATGAATTTGGACTCTGGAGAGTTCTTCCTTTTTACTAAAGATGATTTTTGTTCTTATGGGCGAACAATTTCGAGGGTTTATATGATCAAAGCATAAATTTTATCTAAAGTTGAGGGTTTAATTATTATGATAATGCAAATCTTGATTGTGACCAACAATTCATGAAACAACAATGCACAAGTAATTTTTGTAATGTTTACATGGGTATGAATTTGGATTTTGGAGAGTTCTTCCTTTTTACTAAAGATTATTTTTTTCTTATGGGTAAAGAATTTCGAGGGTTTATATGATCAAAGAATAAATTTTATCTAGAGCTAAGGGTTTAATGATTATGATAATGTATATCTTGATTGTGGCCAGCAATTCACGAAAAGACAATGCACAAGTAATTTTGGTAATTTTTACATGGGTATGAATTTGGACTCTGGAGAGTTCTTCCCTTTTAGTAAGTATGATTTCTGTTCTTATGGGTAAACAATTTCGAGGGTTTATATGATCAAGGCATAAATTTTATCTAGAATTGAGGGTTTAATGATTATGATAATGCAGGTCTTGATTGCTACCAACAATTCATGAAAAGACAATGCACAAGTAAGCATTTTGCATGTTCTTATTGAGATTTTGGTAATTTTTACATGGGTATGAATTTGGACTATGGAGAGTTATTCATTTTTACTAACGATGATTTTTTTTTCTTATGGGTAAACAATTTCGAGGGTTTATGTGATCAAAGCATAAATTTTATTTAGAGTTGAAGATTTAATGATTATGATAATGTAGATCTTGCAGATCTTGATTGCGACCAAAAATTAATCAAAAGGCAATGCACAAGTAAGTATTTTTCATGTCCTTAGTTTAATGATAATGATAATGCAGATCTTGATTGTAGCGAAAAATTCATCAAAGGACAATGGACAAGGATTTTGCATCTTCTTATTGTACACATCTGTTCGCTCCTCCCCAACTTTTCTAGGGTCAAAATGCATGAAATTTTATTTTTTCTTTTCACCTTTCTTTAGTGTTTGATTGTTTGTGCAATGGACTCTACCATGCCCAAATTCAAAGGGCTTGAGTTATGCAAGAAAATTTTCTGGTAGGATGCAAATGATAGACCTTCCTTAAACTTCGTTACATGAAATTAAATTTTCTTGTAATCATGAGCATAAAATATTTTATGTTTCATCCTTAGATTCTGATCTCGATGCCTATAGTTTTAAACCATGTTACGATATTTTAAGTAGAGTATACTTAGATCCATTAAACCTTACAACTCTCCAAATCTTAGGTTAATTTCAGCTAAAAAGAATGAACCTGAATGGATTTTGTAGTTTATATTCAATGCTTCCAGACAATGATTAAAAATGGAAGAGCCCAAATGGTATGATAAATTTTACCCACCCATAAATTTCCAAGACTCTTCCTATTATTCTAAACCTAAACAGAGAGAATAGAAGAAGAAGAGGAGCCTAGATGAGGTGGACCTTGACCTACTTGATACTTTTCAAAAGTTGGGAATGCCCTTGACTAGAAGAAGAGATTGACCAACGTTGTTGTAGATGTTGTTTTTGAGAGTGTTTTCATTGCTACCATGCATAGGTAGACTCTATAGCGAGTTGATGTTATCTTTTGTTCATTATAAAAGGTAATTCGAGAGTACCTTTATGTAGTTAGGAAGTAGCTTGGTAGGGTTGTTCTCCCTGCTGATAACTATTATGTTGCATTGTATTTTTTTTTTAGTGATAGTTCCTTCTATTAAATCCCCAAGCACACTTTGTCACCCATGGAAATATTCACTTATTTTAGGATGAATGAGATGGAGATCAGGTATTTTGATAGGACTCTTATTGTTGTAGATGCGAGGAGTTTTATGAGGTGACATGAGTTTTGTGACATATATTGAAGGATGCACTGCACCATTTTATGACACCAATCATATCCATGCCATAGTAGTGGATCTCTATTGCACCAAGGGAGCAACGATAAATTATTCCATTGTAAAGAATTGGTGTGTTGGGGACAAGGAATGTAGATGTGGGATTTATAATTTTATTACGAAAAGATGTTTGTGTGATGGAGACAAATCCTACAGGTAAATAATATCATTATATTTCTATGAAATCTCAGAATGTGTTCAATATGGAAATATGTATGTAATTTTGAATTTATTTATGTTGTAATAAGATGAAGAATAAAGTTTTTATTGCAAACAATTGGGATCTACCATGTAAGTTTACTTTACTACATGGAATTCTTGATTTGTTAGATCCCAACTAGTTGGGTTTGAATTTATTTTTGTTGTAATGAGATTAAGAATAAAGCTCTCATTTTAATCACTGAAATATACCATGTAAGATTTAATGAATACATGAAATTTTTTATTTGTTAGAGCCCAAATTATTAGGATTATGGAGGGTCCTCTTTCATGACAATATTTATGAATGCTCTATTCTTGCTCAAAGAATTACATATTACAGAAAGGTAGAAAATAAATGAGATGAAACTGAATGGTTTCTGTTTTAAAATGTGTGGAGGGAGTATAAAATCATTTTCAGTTGCATTCAAATATTTTGGAGCACTCACGAAAGTGCTTCAATTTCCTCCTAGTTAATTCCATTTCTACTATCCCAATGCTTTTAGAAGTCCTTCTCCAAAGTGATATGTTAACCATCTTGGAGGGAAATTGATTACTTGATTGGAACCCACGGATTACAATTTGATTAAGAGAAAAGTATGTGAAATCTTCATATTCTTCAATATATTCCACAATTTAAAAGCATATCGAATGATTTCCTTTCTGTTTAATTGAAACGACAATCACTCGACAATTTGTTAGGATTTTGAGACCTTTTTCAATGTTTTTTTTTTTTTTTTTCTTTTCTTTTTTTATAATTTTATGGAAGTTATGTTCTCAATTAAATAAATTAAAGAAAAGGTGAAAATGATGCAACGGAAGGATTTTCTATTTTATTCCCTAAGAATGCCTTGCTAATGTGAAGGGCTTGGTAATTTCTTGACTCAATATTAGTCACATTTGACTTCCTAACATTTCTTTTAATTTCATTTTTGTTGTGTTTATATTGTTATCCTTCAAGTTGGTGATCTACTGTGTGTGTAATAGGAAGTATTAAATACTAAACACTCTCAAAAGTGATATTGATGGATGACTCACTTTAAATGACCCTACTTGAAAATTTAGTATTACATGATCGTGCAAAGAAATTATTAATCAATATTAAAGGGAAGATGATTAACATGCAGTGTTTCTCGGCTTGTCATATAATTAATGCATTTTGGCCCCCAATAATATATTTGAGGTTGCACTTTGGTTGTTACTTTTGGAGCTTCCCTTTGGCTCTGAAAACATCGAGGATAAATTTCCACTGCATTGGCATTGGACATGATCAAAGAGGAATTCACCAAAATCAGTGGAGGACATGGGAGCAATTGGTAAAATGAGCAGATAACGCTAGAGAACCACCTAGGCACCATAATTTCTTGTGTATTTATATTCGCTCGAAATTAACTAATCACAAAATGTACGTTTTTTTTTTTCAGAATATTTTCATGTATACATAAATACTAAAAACACAATTTTAGACTAATTATTAAAACTGATAATTATCTTATAGTTATAATTTATAATTAAATATTATAATATGATTAATTTTATTGGACACAACTATAGGTTACGACTATGATTGTGGCAATATATGTACACTTCTCATTGTATTAGATAATCATCTCTTAGAGTGTGATATCCATCCAACGAAATGTACTCCTAGAGGCCATTGTGGGATTGAAATTTTTTCTTTCAGTGGAAAAGTGGTGATATATTTCTCAGGTCTTAGTGTTTTGCTTCTATAAGGTTTTGACACTACTCACATCTAGCACGTTCATTCAACCAAGTGAGGTACTCATCTTGGAAAGTTGAATCATTTTGTCTCCACAATCCAATATGATGTTGGATCAATCTCATGATCCTAAAAACATAGGTCATAATAGCAAGGAACTTTCGCTATGGGCAAAAGAATATCCAAATTTAAGGAATGTGACTCTTTTAGAACAAGCAATAAGGATATTTTTTACACTGATTTTTTTATTCCATTTGTTTTCACATGTAACTTAGTTGGTATGATTGTACCTAAGGTTTTGTTGAAGGTTGAATACTAAGTTCCTAAGGTGTTATTTTCTATGGTGATGTTTTATTTGTTTTATTTATACAGGTCATCTAGCCGCATAGTGGCCACTATCGAATGTTGAGGTATATGTTGTATAAATATTTTATAGTCTACTTTATTTTATATTCAAGTATTCATCATCTTTCATGCCTTATACTTTGCATTGTAGCTTCTTTCATTTTTAGGAGAGGAACTCAATATTGATGGTAAGAAGCAACAATTGACGAAAGAGGAGAACAATAACACTAAAGTGACAAATGAAAAATGAGAGAGAGAAGAGAATATGTCTAGTGATACCCTTAGAGCCAATATCTTGCATAAGACATACTCATAGAGATTGATGGTCAAGCCTTTAGAGTTGGTGAATTCACTTTCAATGCTTTGGTAACACAGTGATAATATCTTGAACTGATAAAACAATATTTCATGTGTAAATTGTAGTCCAACCACTATTAAGTTGAAACTCATATTGTAATACTTGATATTTTATATAATAAAATTTATATGGTTGAAATTATTTTTATTTACACTTGATATTATTTAGTCTTGTAATTAACATATGTAACTTTACATTATCATATTAGATAAACATGCACATTGTATGACATTTTTTTAAAATTTAGTTGCAAAATCATACTAATTAATTTATGCTGATTAATAATAAACACATAAAATTAATCTAAAACTATTAAATTAGTATTTTATATTAATTAATGATGAACATGAATAAAATGAATATATGACTAAATTAGTCATTTATAATTATTATGAGTGAAATTAAATGAAATGAATAGAAATGACTAAATCAGTCGTTTATATAATGAATATGAAAATACGAACAAAAGATAAATGACTACTGCAAATGATAATTTTTTTTATTAAAATGATGACTAAATTTTGCATATATATGACTATTTTATGTAATTTATAGTATCTTATAACACGACAAAAATTTAGTCATATTTCTTTGGTCATTAATTGGTTTTAAATGACGACTAAAATTTGCATATATATGATTATTAGGATCTAATTTACAATATCTTATAACATAACCAACATTTTGGTCATATATATTTGGTCATTAATTGGTTTTCTCGATGATTCATATAGTAATATATTTTGTTGTATATTTGGTCATGAATTGCGACAATTAATGACTAAACCAATGAAAAATTAATGACCAAATTTATGACTAAATATACTACTAGATGGTAAAATTGAGGAAACCAATTAATGACTAAGCTAAAAATGACTAAAAGTTGGTTACATTATAAGATACTTTAAATTAGCTACTATTGGTCATCGACAAAAAATGGTCATTTATATGCAAATTTTAGTTTTTTTTAGTAAATTGGTCAATTTGTACTAGTGAAATGGTATGTTTTAGCATTGGATTTTCAGTCTTTTTCCTTACTGCAGTAGACAATCTTTCTCTTAGAATAGATTTGTCTTTCCCTCATCAGTAATCAAGCTTCTTCTAAATCCATAGAACTCTGGCTTGAAAAACCATAGTGGTCTCTCACCAGCTGAATAGTGACAAAAGAGCAGAACCATCACTTTTACTTGTGTATACAACATTGTCACCTCCAAGTTTGTATGAACCCTAGGTTGATAAAGTAAAGTTGGTCGCCCTAGGAGTTGCATCATTCTTGCTGCAATAGTGGTGCTCATCACTTTTTGGCACCGTTGTCGAGGAGGTGTCTGAGTAATATGCAATTATTGCTTTCTTTCTTCCATTTATTGTTTCTGATATTCTGTTATTAGTTTCATTTATGAAAGAGTAATTTAGTTGCTTTCTTTTCCATTCTACATTCTTTGCTTTCCTTTCCATTTTGCAAGTAATATTTCATTGAAGTAGTTAGTTTTCATTTAGTCAATTAGTTTTTATTTAGTCTGCGATTTCAATTCTGCAATCACTTTCAAAGTTTGAAAAAAAACTCAAAACAAAACAAAAACATTTTTTCATGCCTCATAGGAATATGGATAACTTAGGGAATTTTTTTCCAAATACCCCCCACTGCTTCAAATAGCCAACCTTCCCTCTTATTCAATGGTTTTGAATTGGAGGAACCCTTAGGTGAGCAACCAAAAATATTTGAAGAACCTACAGGGGAAGAAGAAGAAGAAGAACCCATTCCTGCTGATCCAATGGCTGAAAATAGAAATAACAGAGGGAATAGAGAAAGAGTTGAGGGTGCCTTCCCCATAAGGGAAACCAATGGGGATACTAAGATGAATAATATAAGTCCCTCTACCCTTCCTCATTTCCATAACCTAACTTCAGAAGATCCAGACACTATTATTTGAATTTTTTGTCATATGCCAAAAATATGCATACGCCAATGATGAGTAGATTTCGAAACTATTCCCATCCACTCTCAAGGATGCAACTTTGCGATGGTTAATTGGTTTACCCAGGGATAGCATCACAACTTGGGATTAGATGCAGCAACAACAAGTATCGGGACTATCGTAGGTCTAAAGACACTAAAGAGGAAATTTTTAGGATAACCTTAGGGCATCATGAATCCCTAGAAGATTATGAAGAAATATTCCAGCTTAGCTACAAAAGGGCTAGGTGCACACTTGACCCTGAGTCACTGAAGCTAGTCCTACTTAGAGGAGTAAGGGAATATCTTCTAGATACCCTAAACTTGTTAGCAAGATGGGACATCTACTAGTTACCCTATGAGCATATCAAAACTATCTTTAAAAACCATTCTAGGGAAGCTAGGAAAAAGGGTAGGGGTAGTCAACCAATGGTCAATCCATCCTCTTCCAATGCATCCATCAAGGGTGGAAGTGGAAACATGCTAGAGGATTTCAAGAGTGAGATGTTGTAAATCCTTGCCCTACAGATGAACACTCTGCACATTAAGAGAAAACAAGAGGAAGCAGAGAGAGCCTTGGCCATCTTCTACCCTAGATGCACTAGGAGGCACCCTAAGAATGAATGTCCATTGAATTAAATTGAAATATGCTCAATCTTTGAAGAAAACCACTCCACAGACAAGTGCCCTTATCTACCTAGACTAAAAGTTGTATATCAAGGAGTTGAAGGGGTGACTGAACATCTCTGGTACATAAATCAAAGGAGACCCCATGGGCCTAGGCCATACTAGTAGGGTATGCAAGGGTCATCCCATGCATATTATAACCCCAAACAGACCACATCCATTCCCTATTAGGTCCCCCTTGCTCATCCTTCCTAGTCTACACCTCCTCCTTGGTCCTTTGCACCTCAATATGATTCCCATCCAACCAGCCAGTCATTTCAACCATATGATCTGCCACTACCTTAGTGGAATACACCAACCTAGGGGTGGAGGCCCCCATACAATAATGCCCCAGCTTTATTTCCTTAACCACCTGCTCAACCACAACTTTTACACTCTGCTCCACCTAAACAACCCTAGATGCATGCCTAGCCAAATATGAACCTAAACAACAGATAGGCACAACCAGTATACATTGGAGAGACATCCTATCCAGCTTATGCTGTGGAAATTCAAAAAATCAACCTGATATCTGGGAGAGTACTCCCAGGCAACCAACCTCTACCTCCTCCTAGGGAGGTTGAGGAATAAGGAGAGGAAAGCATGCCTAAAGTAAATCCACCACCCTTTCATGAGAGATTAACCCAACCACTCCAGTCTACCACACAAGAGATTGAACTTCTGGGAGAATTGAAAATCTATGTGTCAAAATTCCACTTCTCCAAGCTATAAAAGATGTTCCTATTTACAACAAATTGGACAAGGAGAAGTGCTTCAAGCATCTAGGGAGGAAAAGAAGAGATGTCCTACCATTAATGACATTGGACAACTGTCTAACTTAATGCTAGGGCAAGGAATCTATCCAAAGTATTTGGACCCTCGAAGCCCTGTAGTAGATGTGCACATCAATGGCACCATTGTTCCACACACTTTGATTGATATTGGGGATACCATTAATGTGATGACCAAGGACACCATGCTCAAGCTCAACCTCTAGGGTTCATTGAGAAAGACCACAACAGTTCTGCAACTTGCAAACCGCTCCATAGTGACCCCTAAGGGGTTTGTGGAGGATGTGATGGTCTCCATTGACTCTTGGGAATACCCTACAGATTTCCTAGTTCTCTAGCCTAAGGCCAAGCTTACTGGCTACACTCTCATCCTTAGGAGGCCCTGGCTAGCCACTTCTGATGCCTACATTAGCTGCAGGGCTAGAAATATGACTATCAAGAATGGGCATATGTCTAAGTAGCTAGTCCTATATCCTCCTTCTCAGCCATCTCTAGAACATGACTTACTTTTATGGCTGGAAGAGGAGGAAGAGGATGAAGTTTATTCCGCCCAACTCTATACCTTAGAAACAACCATGGGAGGGTGACAACTGGATGAAGATGATTTGATTGAACACATACTCCAAAGTACAACTCCAGTACATTGTCCTTAGAAGAAGTAGTAAAGGAAACCCATAACAACCCTCAGATTGATATGTGCTTAGCCGATTCCAACCCTATCCATGTCAAAACCATAAAATTCAACCCTAAGATAGCTTTGAAAATCAACCCATCTCTTTCTGTTCACCAAGAAGAGAAGTTGTGCAACATGCAAAAGGAACACCTGGATGCCTTTGCTTGTAGTTACAAAGAAATTAAGGGAGTGCACCCCTTGGTGTGTACTCAGCACATTTATATCAAAGAACATTTCAAACTAGTCCAAAAACCCCAAAGGAGGATGAATCCAACTCTCAAAGATATAGTCAAAGAAGAACTGCAAAAGTTGCTAGATGTAGGATTCATTTACCCTATCTCCAATAGTGAGTGGGTCTCTCCTTTGGTGTTGGTTCCAAACAAAAAGGTAAGTGGAGGATTTGTGTCGATTATGAAGAGTTAAAAAAAGCCACAAAGAAGGACCATTTTCCTCTACCTTTCATCGACCAAGTGTTAGATGGCCTGGTAGGGAAAAACTTTTTCTCTTTCCTAGATAGATTCAGTGGGTACAATCAAATCCACATTAGTCTGGAAGATCAGGATAAAACCACCTTCACTTTTACTTGGGGTAATTTCACCTATAGGGTCCTTCCTTTAGGTCTATGCATTGATCATGCCACTTTCAAGAGAGCAGTCCTGAGTATCTTTGTTGAGTTAGTCCATGATGCAGTAGAGATTTATATGGATGATTTTACACCTTATGGATGTGATTTCCAGGAGGCTCTGTCCAACTTAGGTAAGGTGTTGAGCAAATGCATTGAAATGAACCTATCTCTTAGTCCTAAAAAATGTGAGTCCTTGATGACTGCAGAGACTGTGCTAGGTCATTCAATATCCTAGCGAGGACTGCAGGTGGACCCAAACAAAATAGCTATCATCTAAAGGGTCCCACCTCTGCAAATGCAGAGAGATGTCATAAGCTTCCTAGGGTTAGATGGATAGTATCAAAGGTTTATAAAATACTTCAGCAAGTTATATTCTCCTTTATTTGGGTTGTTGGCCAAAGATTATGAGTTTGTATGGTCAAAAAGATGTCAAGAGGCCCTACACACCCTGAAGGACAAGTTAACCACTGTACCAATTCTTCGAGGCCCAACTTGGGCCCTTCCTTTTCATATACATGTTGATGCCTCACACAAATCCATAGAAGAAGCCCTAGGCCAGATAGATGAAAAGTTTCTTTATGCCATTTACTTTATTAGTAAGAATCTGCCAAAGGCCGAACCGAACTACACAATGATTGAAAAGGATCTCCTGGTTGTTGTGCATTCATTCAACAAATTTAGGCATTACATTACATATTATCAAAATTTGTACATATTGACCATGCTACAATCAAATATTTAATGAATAAACCTAGTGTGAATTCTCGTATTATTAGATGGTTACTTTTATTACAGCAGTTTGATCTAACCATTGTTGATAAGCCTGGCAAGGAAAATATTGTTGCATATTTTTTGTCTAGATTAACTTTGCCTAGAAGTGAGGAAGGAATGGTTGATGATCAATTACCACATGAACACTTATTTTCCATTTTAGTTCTCTCTCCATGGCTTGCTAACATCGAAAATTATTTGGTATCTACACAGTTCCCACCAAATTTGTCCTCCAAAGAGAAAAGCAAGAATGTGAGGAAGAGCACTCCATTCAATTGGATTAGGGGCAACCTCTTCAACCTAGGCCTCGATCAAACTCTGAGAATATGTGTCAGGGAGGAGGAAGTCTTTGACATCCTTATGACCTGTCATGATGGGCCTTGTGGAGTTCACTTTGCAGCAAAGAGGACAACATTCAAGGTGTTACAAGCTAGTTATTATTGGCCCACTCTTCATCAGGATGTGAAAAGATATACTAGTCAGTGTGATCGTTGCCAAAGGATGGGAAAGCCTACTCCAAAGGTTGAAATTCCTCAACAACCTTAAGTGACTTTCGAGCCATTTGACAAGTGGGGCATGGATTTCATTGGACCTATTGACCCTCCTTCCAAGCAAAAATAGTACATCATTATGTGCACTGAGTATCTAACTAAGTGGGTTGAAACCAAGGAAATCAAGGTAGAAACAGAGGAGAAGGTAGCTAAGTTCTTAAGGGAAAATGTCTTTTACAAGTTTGGGTACCCTAGAGAATTGGTCACATGTTGAGTTGTTATATTCTTTCCACGACTAGCCACCCTAGTTAACTGGGGGATTACAGGGGGGGCGGAGCCCCC
>APFE030529832.1:156611-170372 GCA_000404065.3 Pinus taeda
GGGGGGGGGGGGAAACAACCCCTTTGCGCAGGGAGTTTGAGGGGGTGGGTAGCCTCCCTCTATGGGGTCTGGGGAAGTTCCGTGGGGAATTTTTTTTTTTTGGACCCTATATTAGGTGGGTGAACCTACCTATGGTTTTGTGCATGGTTTTCGCACATGGTTTTCGGTGCGATGGTTTTCAGTCCATGGTATTGGATGCTTTAGCATATATATAGATATGTATTGTAACATATGAAAGGAACATAATGAAAAATCAATCTAGTAGGCTCGATTTTGGGATCCAGGGGAAAATCTTTGTGTATATGTGTTTTATGTGTTATGCTCTCGCATTGTTTATTTTTTTGTGTTATAGAATTCATATGCAGGTAATTTTTGTATGGGGTTAAAACCTACATTTGGTATCAAAGTTGTTTTGGCTTCAAGGGGGATGCCTTTGTTGCTGAGGGGTTTCACTCAAGCTTATGGTATACCCTGTTCAGTAGGAGATCTGTGGGATCGATTCTGGTGGGGAAAGAAGATGGCGAGCAGTGGAAAGATAGAGATAGAGAAATTTAATGGTCAGAGTTTTGAGTTGTGGAAAATAAATATGGAGGATCTGTTGGTGGATAAAGATTAGTGGATTGCGGTAGATCTGGGTACTAAACCAATGGGAGTATTTAATGAAAAATGGAAGAATTTGGATCGGAAGGCAAAGAACACAATACGATTGTGTGTCTTAGATTCAATATTTCTGAATGTATCAGGGGAAGCTATGATGAAGACTTTGTGGGACAAGTTAGGGACTTTGTACCAATCTAAGTCTCTGGTGAATAAACTGTTCCTATGGAAAAAGTTGTATAAACTGAGGATGAAAGATGGAGCCTTAGTGACAAAGCATCTGAATACATTTAATACTGTGGTAAGTCAGTTATTGTCTCTTGATACTAAAATTTCAAATGAAGACAAGTGCATTAGTTTTTTTTGTTCTCTACTAGATTCATGTGATAGTCTAGTTATTGCAATAGGTAGCAATGCAACTGCCTTATAGTTTGATGAAATAGTCTTATCCTTGCTAACGAAGAAAATGAGATGGAAAAATATGGAGAGCCAGAATGGTGAAGCCTTGTTTGTATGAGGATGGTCCTATAACATAAACAAAAATAAGTCATCGAGTGGGAGATATAAATCTAGAGGAAGATCTAAATCTTCAGGAAAACCTGTAAAGGTGGTGTGCTAGAAATGCAGAAAGGAAGGGCACTACAAAAGGGACTGTAAATCTAAAGCTCCTAAAAAAGGAAAGGGATCTGATGATGCTCCTTTCGCAGAGGTGAAAACCACCTCAGATGAACGTGGGGGTGTGGATTTGGCTTCTTCAAGTACACATGTAGATCATGAGGCATGATTGACTAACTTAAGTGCATCCTTTCACTTCACTCCCCATAGAGAGTGGTTCTACGAGTATTAGAAATATGATGGTGGTGATGTGTTCTTGGGGGATTGCAGGAAGGCTAGAATCATTGGTTGTGGAAAATTAAATTTGAAGCTATAATATGGAAGGATTAGAAAACTTTTGGGTGTTCTTCATATTCTTGCATTAGGCAGAAATATGATTTTTGTAAGCAAATTGGATGATGCAGGTGTAAAAATAGTGTTCGAGAAAGATACCTGCAAGATGGTTCATGGAGCACTGGTATTGATGCAAGGAGTTCAGATTGGAACTCTGTACAAGTTGCAAGATAGCACTATTATTGATGGGTGCAACAGTTTTGTGGTTTCTAAAAGTGGAGCAGAAAATCTAGTGGTCTTTAGAGAAAAGACCATGCTATGGCCTCAAAGGCTTGGACATATTGGAGAGAAGGGCCTTCGAATACTTCATGTTAAAGGTATGGTAGAAGGTATGACTAATATCTCTCTGTATTTTGATTTCTGTGAAAATTGTGTATATGGGAAGTAGAATTGGGTGAGTTTCCCCTCTGGTGGTAAGAGGGCAAAATATATATTAGAGCTTGTGCACAGTGATGTGTTTGGACCTATGAAGGTTCCATCACTGGGTAGGTCTATGTACTATGTATCATTTATAGAAGACTTCTCAAGGAATACACGGATATATTTCCTCAAGAATAAATCTGAAGTCTTTGACAGGTTTAAAGAATTTAAGGCCCTGGTGGAGAACTAGACAGAGAAGAAGATAAAGGTGCTAAGGAAAAATAACGGTCGAGAGTTTTGTAGTAAGGAATTTGAAGAATTTTGTAAGAAGTGTGGTATAGAATGATAGAAGACTACTCCATACAAACCTGAGTAAAATGTAGTTGCAAGAAAAAAGAACAAGACATTGATGGAAAGGGGAAGAAGCATGCTCAGCGGTGTCGAGTTAGGACAAGAATTTTGGGTGGAGGCAGTGGAGACAACATGTTACCTAGTCAATAGATCACCTTCATCAACATTGGAGGATAAGACTCCACAAGAGGTATGGATTGGTAAGAAGCCGTCTCTTTCACATTTGAGGGTATTTGGATGTGATGCATATGTACATGTTCCAAAGGAGTAAAGGACAAAGTTGGATAGTAAATCTGAAAATTGCATCTTTATTGGGTATAAGAATGGTTTAAAGGGTTATAAGATTTGGAACCCAATAACAAGGAAGGTTGTGTATAGCCAGGATGTGGTGTTCAAAGAGGTGAAAAATGTTATTAAACATGAATTCCCATCAAAGGAACCTAACATGATAGAGTTTGACCTAAAGGAGGAAGAATCAGGCTCTACAACAGAAGAGGAATCAAAAGATGAAGAGCCACAAACTCTGGTAGTGAGAAGATCAGTTCGAGAAAGAAAGAAGCCAAAAAGGTATAGTCCATATGATTTCTTTTCAAATTTTTCTTTATCTATTACTAATTATGATCCCATAACTGTGAAGGAAGCAGTAGATTCAAAGGATGGAAAACTCTAGAAAGAGGCAATGGTTGTTGAAATGGCATCTTTGCACAAAAATGAGGCTTGGGATCTAGTGGAGTTGTCGGCTGGAAGGAAACCCATTGGCAGCAAATGGGTGTTCAAGAAGAAGACAAATACAAAAGGAAAGGTGGAGAAATACAAATCTCGGTTGGTAGCAAAAGGTTACTCCTAGGTGTCAGGAATTTATTTTGGTGATATTTTTTCTCTTGTTGCCAAGATAGCTTCTATTAGATTACTTTTATCTGTTGCTACTTCTTTTGATTTTGAGGTAGAACAGATGGATGTGAGGAAAACATTTCTTCATGGGGATATAAAAGATGAGATCTACATGAAGCAACTTGAAGGCTTTATGGTGAAGGGTAAGAAAGAACTGGTATGAAAGTTAAAGAATTCTTTGTATGGGATAAAACAATCGCCAAGGATGTGGTATCAAGAATGTGATACATTTATATGAGGACTTGGCTTCACCAGAAGAAAATTAGATAACTGTGTGTATTGTAAATTAATTGGTGACCGTGTTATTTATCTGGTGTTGTATGTGGATGATATGTTGTTGGTTGTAAATGAAAAATAAATTATCCAGGATTTGAAGACCCAATTGTCCACCAAATTCGACATGAAAGATCTTGGTGCTGCAAACTATATTTTGGGCATGGAAATTAAGAGAGATTGGGCAAAGAGGAAGCTTTGGTTAAACTAGAGGAAGTATGTCGAAACAATATTGTAGAGGTTTAATATGCAGGATAGTAAACTAGTGAAGGTTCCTATTCCTGCAGGTGTAAAGTTATCTATTGAATAGTGTCCCAAGACACAAGAAGAGGAAGAGGGCATGTCCCGTGTTCCATATGCAAGTGCAGTTGGTAGCCTGATGTATGCGATGGTCTGTACTAGACCAGACATTGCACATGCAGTGGGAGTATTTAGCAAGTTTATGTCAAAACTAGAGAAGGAGCATTGAACAACAATGAAGCGAGTTTTCAGGTATTTGCGTGGCACTAGTGATTATGGTTTGTGCTACCAAGTAAGACCAGGATTGGAGAAGTTTTGGATATTCATGGCTTTGTTGATGCAGACTGGGCTAGAGATTTGGATCAGAGAAGATCTACAAGTGGGTATGTGTTTAACCTATTTGGAGGTGCAGTCAGTTGGATGAGTAAGAAACAATCTATAGTGGCATTATCAACTACCGAGGTAGAATACATGGTAGCCTTTCATGCAAGCAAGGAAGCAGTTTGGTTGCAGAGATTTTGTTCAAGTATGGGATTAGTGCGGGATCTATAAGAATAGATTGTAATAGCCAAAGTGAAATTTTCTTAGCAAAGAACCCTGCTTACCATTCAAAGACAATGCACATTGATGTTCAGCATCACTTTGTGAGGGATATGATAGAAGATAAAAGGGCGTTGCTATTAAAGGTGGACACTTTGAAGAATATTGTAGATGCATTGAAAAAATCTGTGAGCTCTAAGAAGTTCTCTTGGTGTAGAGAAACAATGGGCATTGCAGGGATGGATAAATGACTAAGCTCTCCTATGGAAAGAAAAGAGCAAGTGGGAGAATGTTGGGTTGTGTTATATTCTTTCCACTACTAGCCGCACTAGTTAATCAGGGGGTTAGAGCGGGGGTGGAGACCCCTCTTCGTTATGCCGATTTCACAATGGGGGGATCACAAGGGGAGTGGCAGCCCCCCATGTCTAAGGGGTTTGAGGGGGGCAAGTAGCCCCCCTCTACGGGGTCCAGGGTAGCACCTCTTGGAATTTTTTTTTTTTGGACCCTATATTAGGTGGGTGAACCTACTTATGGTTTTGTGCATGGTTTTCACACATGGTTTTGGGCACGATGGCTTTCGGTCCATGGTATTGGATGCTTCGACATGTATATATATGTATTGTAACATATGAAAGGAACATAATGAAAAATCAATCTGGTAGTCTCAATTTTGGGATCCAAGGGAAAATATCTGTGTATATGTGTTTTATGTATTATGCTCTCACATTGTTTCTTTTCTTTGTTTTAGAGTTCATATGCAGGTAATTTTTGTACAAGGTTAATACCTACATGATCAAGGTAGCCAGTTTACATCCCACATAATTAAAAGACTTATTAAGCCAGCACAAGGTTAAGCATAGGACCTCCACTCCCTATCACCCACAAGCTAATGGGAAAGTGGAGGTGATCAACAGAGCGCTAGAGGGAATCCTTACCAAAGTGGTTAGCAGCAATAGAAAAGATTGGGCAGATAGACTAGTTGAGGCCACCCGAGCCTATAATACCACCTAGAAGACCACCACTAGATTCACACCCTATGAGTTGGTCTATGGGAAAAAGACCTTGTTTTCCATTGAATTTGAGTACAATACATTGATGATGGCAGCTCAACTAGATCTCGATCTCAGCAGTGCACAAAAAGAGATATTAATCGAGTTGAATGGGTTAGATGAGTTCAGAATGCAGGCCCTCCTACACATAGAGGTAACTCAAATTCAGAGGAAGATCTGGCATGACAAGAACATCAAGGACAAGCAATTTCAAGAAGGTGATTGGGCTTTGTTATATGATTCCAGATATAAAGACTTTAAGGGAAAGTTAAGGACTACATGGTTAGGGCCTTATGTCATAGAGAAATGTCATGATAATGGTTCAGTGCAAATCAAAACCATAGATGCAGAGACCATTCCTTTACTTGTTAATGGGCATAGATTGAATGTTTACAAAAGGCCATTGTCAAAGAAAGAGTTCATTGACGGTATCAACAAAATAGTGATGGTTGTGGAGCAAGTCTTAGCTCATACCTCATCAAGTCACTAAGAAAAAGAAAAAGAAAAAAGAAAAATAAGGAGACTCAGGTGAAAACCTCCATGAGAAGCCTGAGTCCCACTGTTGGGTTGAAAACCTCTTGAGGTGGCCCAATGGTGTCAAAACAAAAAAAAATAGAGGAATAAAAAGATCTCTAGGTGAAAACCTCTCTTGAGGCACCTAGGGCAAGAAGCTAGGATGAAAACCTCTTGGAGGCAGACTAGTTGTTTTAAAAAAAAAAAATTAATAAAAAAAAGAGAAAAGAAAATTTATGAAAATATTGTTTGCAGGTCAGCAAGAGGACGATAAAAGCAACAATGGAGAATCAAAAGGGACCTATTCAGCTCATATTTTTATTTCTCCATTCATTATCCTTCATCATTCCACCATTCCTTTCATTTTTTTCACTCATTTGCCTCAGTTTGCAAGGGTTCTGTGTTTTCTACAGGATTCCCTGAAAACTTATAGGATGATCCTGTAGGAATTACAGTTGCTTGGGAACCCTAAATGAAGTGACCCTAGAGCAAGGAAATGGCCTACCCATGTCCAAGAAATAAATTCCTACATCACCATCTCATTACCACACCTCTCTCCACCATGATCGCCCCCCGCATTCATAAAAAATTTAGTTTCCAAAAAATTATAGTTTTCGAAAAAAAAACACAGAGAAAAAATATGAAGACAGAGAGCAAGGGGACAACACCTGAAGGTTATTTTCATCATTCACAAACCCCTAGACCTCCTCTCTACCCATGCTAGTCATCCTCCGATCCCAGTAGTAGAATATGATTAAAAAATTTGAGGGAGAAGCTGCTACAAGACATCCTGTAGGAAATCCTATAACAGCCTATCCCAGAGAACATAAATCATAGGTTGCAGCAAGTTTCAAGCATGGAGATCCAAAGGTAGAAGAAGCTCCTCTAGAACCTAGCAGTAGCACATGCAGCCAACACACAGCAAAGACCTCATTTCTTCAACAAATTGTAGCAAGGTATTGTTACCACAAGTAAGTATCTATATTCCACTCTCTCATTTTCATAATGTGATCAAAAGATGTAAAAGTTGTGAACGAGTTGGTTTATAAGTGAAAGGTGGCCAGTTAACTTGGCCACCTTCATTTAGTCAATGAGGACAAAACAGTTAGTCCTCACACGTGGCAGAAGTCAAGTTAAAGAAAAATATGATGAGGTCAAAAACAATTAAGCTACAGATGCTCGAAGTGGGACTTTATTATGAGGTGAGGAGAATGGTGATGTGGAAGTGGGACCAATGGTCCAAAAATAGATATTTGTACCTCGGCTACCAGCATACCACCTCACTCAAATCAACCATAAGAGGAAATAAACGTTGATCCCCATGCATAGATGCATTCACATTCTCGAGGCTCACACTAGGAAAGTCACTCTCAACCCTCCAACAGTCTACAGGAGAGGTAAATTTCATTTTTTTCCTATGTAGGACCACGTGTAGGATCCTACATGGAATCCTATAAGATCCCATAGGAATCCTACAGGATATAGTCATGCAATCTACAGGATTGGTAGTGAGCAATTTTAGAGGGATAAAAATAGGGGTTGGCTACATAAATCATTGTAAGGAGGTGGGCTCTACATTTCCTCCTATTTTTCCAAGTGAAAGGAACAAAAAAATCCTCTAGCTTGTTGAAATTGATTGCATTAAAAGGGAATTGTATCCATAGAAATTTCAGTTCAATTTCCTCCATTAAAATTTTCTATCAGACATCTTTGCTCTTCCATCCATCAAAAAAAATGATAGGGGGGTTTAATAGAAGGGAGCTCGTCAACACTGTGAGGATTCATCAACACCTTCCCATGCTAGAGATATTCACAAGCCATAATTGGATGGGTTTCTTTGAGAAATTGAGGGGTTATGATGATGAAGTAGCCAGAGATTTTGCTCTCTCCCTCATTCCACTAACTATGACCCATGCCACTATTATGGTGAGAGGCCTCTCCATAGAGCTCACCCCTAAACTCATAAGCAAAATTAGCACACTCCCCTTAAGAGTGCCTTGGAGAAAGGAAGAATAAATTCTTTTTAGGGGAGAGGATGCCCTGGAAGACAAAAACGGAGTAAGAAGAGTAAGCCTACCATACTCCTGGAATGAAATAAGCTACCACCTTATAAAATATATATCATATGAAGGTACGTACAGTGTGGTATATGGATACCACTTTAGGCTTCTTGAAAAATTGATATTTGGAGCAGATACACCTCCTCACCACATACTCAACATACCCTACATCCTTCTTCAATCGCTGATAGATATGAGCATGAAGGTGCAGGAAGGAAACTACCAACAGTTAGACCATCATGGGTTAATTAGAATCATCATAGACGATGCCCTCCAAAACCTTATAATTCCTGTCACATGAGCAATTTTTAGAGACATGCAGATAGAGGAGGATATAGAAGCTCTCAAATGTGACAAGAGCCCTACTGCCAATGAAAGGGATGAAGAAGAAACTGAAACAGATGAAGGAGAAGCAAAGAGGGATGAAGAGGAAGAGAAAGAGAAGGAAAGTGGTGAAGAAACTGAAGAAGATTCCAAGGAGGAAATTGATGAACAAGGTGAGGAACTAGAGGGAGAAGAAGAGGAGGAAGACAAATATGAAAAAGGAAATGGAAAATAGGATGCAAAAGACAAGGAGAAGTCACCCAGGGTGTCTCCAGAACCCACTAAGAAAGAGGTAGCAACTACCCTCAATTCCCTTAGCACCCCTATCAAACAAAAAGGAAAAAGACAGAGAAAAACTCCTTTGTAATTTAGAACAAGAAAAAGTACAAGAATAAGGTAGGGAAAACCTAAAACTCCCACCAAGGTTCCCATTGTTATTGAAGACTCACCTAAACAGTAGGAGAAGATGGCTCCTCCTATAAAAACGCAAGGAGAAGGATCCTCAAGACAAACTTCCCCTAAGTCTCTTATCACTTATGTGAGTAGTCATGTGACTAGATCTACCTCATCCAAGGGAAAAGACATCCTATAGGATACACAGTAGGACCTACAGGAAGTAGAGGAAATCCTACAAGAAACTCTACTAAACCTACAGGAAACTCAAAAATTGGATATGGAAGGGAGTATGTGGCAAGAAACAAAGAAGGACGACCCAAAGCTAAGGGAACCTAGTCCTCAACCTAACCTTGACTCCTACTACAGATTTATTGAAGGCGATAGGGTCATTCCACAAAAATTTTCCATCTCATTATTATTTGAGTTTGAGAAAGAAAGAGAAAGAACACATAGATGGATGTGGATTGCTAAGTCCAAGGGAGTGGAGGACATATGTCACATGGAGGAAAACGTCAAAGAGATGGGAAGAGAACTAATTAGCATGATGGATAGAAAGGCCATAATCAAAGCTCAGCTGGAGGCATAAAATGCATGGTTGAAAGGATAGCTGCAAGAAAGATAAAATCAATTGGCAACCATGTCCAGTCTCTCCCTAGAGGAAATCCAGTGCAGGATGCCAGCTAAGTCCTATGCATTATACCTTAAGGAAGAGTGGATGCAGTTACAAATCAAGACCCTAACACAGAGAGGCACAATGCCATTCCAGGATTATAGACAGTTCATTGATATTTGTGATCAAAGCACATTGGAGGATAGGGCCAAGATGTCTAAGTTCTACTTGCGTAACATGGCCTTGACAGATCTGAATGTATGGGTCCCTAATGCAAAACTAGGGGATTTATAGTTGATGGCTTTGGCATCATGGATGAACCATGAGGAAGCAAGGGCTACAGAAATGAAGAAGATATTGGCAAGGGAACAAACAGAGCCTCTCATGATGAGAGTTGAGTAATCAAATCCAATTGTTGTCATCATCACACATAATTTAATTGAAAATCATCCTCAACTTGCACCCAGGTATATTGTTGCCCAAGAGCAAGCAATTACACATTTTCAAGCTATTAGGGGATGACAACATGCAAGCTTGCCAAAGGATTTGGAATATTTTTCCATGCAGTTTGAAAATAAGAGAGTACCATTCTCCCTAAAGAATGAGGGAAGCACTGAAAAAGACACCCATGTACAAGCAAACCATTTAAAGGATCAAAGTGAATTGGATTGGCTTGAGACTTAGTCCACCACTACTCTTGGAGATGTTAGAAGGAAGGAAGGAGGAGGAAGAAAGAAAGAAGAGGGAGGAGATAGAAAGGAAGGCAGGATTTTATGCTCAAGAAGAGGAAACCACAACAGAAGCATGGGATGTCAGGGAGGCCACTAGGGCTATGAAAGAGATGGATATTTATTGAGTTGCTCAGAGTATGAGAAACACTTTCAGTAGGCGGTGATGATGAGCCTCATCATTGGGTAACTATATGGACCTTAATTCACCTCCTAGCTTAGTCAAATCAACTCTTCTCACAATTTATTACATATTTTGATTAGATTTTGTTTAATGAGATGAGTCAAAGTGAGATATTATGCCTAGTGAACTAATGTGCATTGAATGAAGGATTGTGAGAGAAAATCATGGATTTTGGCAAGATTAAAGGATGAAACTCGAATGGGAAAAGGAAGAGAGATTTTAGGAGGAAAATCCTCATTTAATTCTCCCTAATTCGAATATTCACATTAGCTCGGAGTACAAGCAACCAAGTCATGAAGATCAAAAGATAGTCGAGAAAGTGACAATCAAAGAGTTAGTTTATCTCGAGTTTGGGTGCCAAGCCTATCTAGATTTAGGGAAGTCGTTGGAGACTTCAGTTGTATAAATAAATAGGCCTAGAGCCTCATTATGATTCAATTTTTTGTTGTAAAAAACACTAGTTATTTTTTAGCTCAAGACTTGTGGAAGGCATTGCTATGTAATTTTCTGTTTTGATAATGAGAATGAGCTTTTAGTTGATCCAACATTGAGTTAACTTAGAGGGTTGAAGCTCTTGGGTTAGGGCCCAACCCTAGCAACAAAGGCTTGTCTTCTTGTATATGTATGCTTATATTGATTTCATAGATTCATGGTTAAATTGTCCTTAGAAGTATTGCATGCAAGTGGTGTACATTTGACTAGTTTTTTTATTAGTTTGCTTCCATTTGTGCTTTACTTTAGTAGTAGTTTAAAAGAGATAAAGAACCATCAAAAAAATTTCAATAAGTGTTTTGGCCTCACTTCTTCCTTCAGGGATCATGATTTGAGGAAAGGATTCCAATGCAACCCCAAAAAGACAGAATTCTACTTTCTCATAGAATTTAGAGTTTTTTGTACTTATGTCAACATTTGATCAATTTGCAAGAGTAGGGTCAGGTCATTATTTCTTCCATCTTCAGCCTTGCAGTGGATCTCATCAATGATTCCATCTTATGCTACAAGTTTTCCTCGTGCATGAAGTAGATAGCTAGCTCATTAAACTCTGTTTTCCTAGCTTATTGAAATTATCATTGTTTACATGATTTTTGGAAAATATCAATGTTTGATGCAATGTAGGTGTTGGGCCTCAAAATAGTCCTTATTTTCACTCCATTATTCACCAATATCTTCACATTCTACCTTCATGTCACCTCCATTCCACCCCCACATCATTACATTTACCTCATTATTGGGTCATAGCTATGCGTTTCCAAAGTTTATTAATTCTTAACATTTTTAAGTGGATTTATGGTTAAACTTTAGAAAATAATATGCTTATACCTAACAATTAGAATGAGTTTGTTGAAATTATCACTTATTTTACTATTTTTTTTTTTTTTAAATTTGCTGTTAAAAAGAAATAAATAAATAAAAACAATAATATTGTGTGGATTAAATAAAAAACTCAAAACAACACAAAATAATTTTTGTGATTTTTATTTTAAATAAAAGGAAAAAACTAACTCATTTTAGTTTATAGGTATAATTTTAGAATTTTTTGTATAATATTTTAACAAAATAAAATTTTGTTGATTTAAAAAAATTTTAAATAATAAATTAAAAAAAATTTATGTTTTTTTAATTATTGTTTAAAGAAAATCTATAAATAAATAAATAAAATCAACATAAAAAATATGTTTTTCATTTACTTATTACTTTTTATATATTTCTTTTTAAAACTTGATGTTTTTTATTTTTTTATTTTAATTAAATTAAAAAAAAAAAAACAAAATAATAAAAAGTATCAATTCACAAAATTCACACAGATTTGAAAATTAAAAAAATGGAATACTTGGAAACAAATTTCAAAAATCGATTTATCAAACATTGGAGGATTCTTGTTTCAATAGCTTCAAGTTGGCCTTAACTCATCACATCTTTCTATTGTATGCTTTATGATGCACTGATATGTATTACAGAATTGCCAAGCACATTTCATGAGTTATCGAACACAAACAGGGAGTATTATTTTTCATGGTTGTTTTTAAGAATGGATTGAAATTGATATCATGAATTGAGTTACTTTCAACACTTTGACTTTCTTAACTCTGTTTTATTTGGTATGAAATTTTTGCGTAAGAATCATGAAGGAAATGCACAATTCTTCTTGAACAAACTTATGTTTTCTTTCTGCCAAGTTTTTTTACAGGTTACAGGATGACAAAGTGATCATTAAGGAGACTTCATTGTGACAACAATTAGTCTTCCAAAGACTAATTCATGAAAAATTCTGAAAACAAATCCATCTCCACAACCACTACCTTCCACCTCCCTTTCTGAAAAAGACTTTGAATTCCACCAATTGTAAGCATGACATTTCCATATCCATTTTTCACAGCAAGAGTTCTTATTCATACATCATGCATTTCCTTACATCCATCCATTTTCCTTGTCATTACCAATCCCCTTCATTCCGCTAATAACACCCTGCTTGAGTCAAAGTCCTAGAGTCTAAGTATCATTGAAAAAACACCTAGAGGCTTGCATGCCTTAAGGGCAAGTACTCTTGCCAATGAACAATGGGAGTACATTAATATCCCTTATTCGTTGGATCTTGTAGGTGACTTGACCACGACAAATTTATTCGTACCTACAAAGATGTGTTAGGCATCGTGACTCCCATTGGAATCAATGGTGGGAGCTCTTGTGTTAGCTAGGGGCATTCATTAATGGCCACTAAGTCAACAACTTCTTGCTATGTTCGACATCGACACATTTAATCACATAGTAAGATTTGTGCCAACGAGCGTTGAAGACTTGAAGACCCATATCTTGTAGCAAATGAAGCCAAATTACTTTCATCGTTTTTCAGTTTGTCATTTTCTTTTATTGACTTGAGGACAAGTCAATAAATAAGGTTGGGAGAGAAATGTAACATCTATATTTTGTATACCTTCCAAGCCTTATACATTTTCAGCTGCATTTAGCAGTAGATTCCGAACATTCAGCAGAAGATCCAACAACAGATTCAACAGCAGATGCGGCAACAATAAAAGATTCACTTTTTTTTTATTTCATCCACCATTTTCCCAACCAAGTAAAGAAGACTACGAACAACAGTTTTTGCAGCAACATGTTCACGACTCTCATCTATTTTTGGAAGGGTAAGTTAAGGTATGATATTTTCTAACTTGTAACCATTAAATTCCTTGAAAAGTTAGAATAATAATTTTTGGAAAAACTTCACTCCCTTTCCCCTTCCTTTCCCCATTTCACATAACTGCCCAAACCATCCGTTTAAGGGGAAGGATACATTTACATACATGCTTTGTCACATTCATATAACATCCACATTCATATATCACATTCTAAAACCCACTTACCTTCAAAATATATTCACTATTACATGAGCATACAAATGGCTTTGTCAAAAGTATTTAAAAGTTAATTGGATGCTAAAACAATCATGGTTGTTACACAAGAACCAACCATGATGCATTCCAACAAAAATACTCTGCAATAAAAATCACATTATCAATATGCAAGGATCATACATTGAATGCAACAAAAAAATATGGTTGAAACACAAGAACCAACCAAGTTGTAGTTCATCAAAATAATGCCTTGCAAAAATTAAGTTACTGATATCATGCAGAGTTTAAGCCAAAGCTCAAGTACCAAAAAGTAATGTAATAGATTGCATGAGGACATGCAATAC
>APFE030529832.1:171818-190153 GCA_000404065.3 Pinus taeda
TTAAAATGATTAAAAAATAATAAAATAATAAAACTACCTTTTCAACTTGTATTTTCAACATATCTCCCTAAGATTTTACTCAAATTTCGAGCGAGGATACTCATTGGATGCAAAATTTAATTCCTCATCCCAGGAGTAAACATGTTAAATACTTTTGATGGACCTTGCTACATGAAAAATAAGAAATATATGAAAAAACGTGATTGCAATCACGCTTTCCATCTATTTCTCATTTTCGTGTTGTAGGGTGAATCATAAGTATGCAACATAAGTACTCCTTGGATGAGGAATCAAATTTTGCATCCAACAAGTGTTTATGCTCGAAATTTGAGTAAATCCATAGGGAGATAATTGAAAATACGAGTTTAAAAAGTAGTTTTTTCTTTTTTTCCCTCTAAAATTTGATGATGTAATGTAATCTTATTTTATTATTTCCACTATTATTTTATAATTTCCTTAGGAGGCCCATTTCATACCTCAAAATTCCGCTAATGTCTATCTCACCAACATGAATCCTTTGTGGAAGTATGTGCTTGATCTTTCCCTCAACCTTGTACAAAAAAAAATGTATGTAGAAAGAACACTAGGCTCTATTCCTTGCCCTATGCAAGGATATCTATCTTCTTCTTCTTTTGATGGTTGAAAATTCCATTATTTGGTGTGACCTTCTAGTAAAAACCTTGAATTTGTTGCCCATTCACTAAATTTTCACAGTAGTATCTTCTATAGCAATAGCCTCTAAAAGTTTTTGTAGCAATGTCTTCTATGGTAGAAACTTCTATAGCAATAACTTCCATTATAGAAGCTTCCATAGAAATATTTGTTGAAAAATGTAACTAGTACCGGTCTTAATAATTGTACTTGTCAAAAGAAATCTTATTATTAAAGAAAATGATTTATTAAAGCATAGGTTTCATTCTTGGGTCAATGTTTTCTAGGTCAAAGCCTTCATTGAAGACTTCTAGGCTTTCTCTTGAGTCAATAGAGTCATTGTCATTTTTATTAGACCCTTCTTGGGCTTTTGTATCATGTAAAGATAATTATTTTTGAGTCAAAAAGGTTATTTGTCACCTCCACACCAAGTCGTCCCTTTTCCATGAAGTCAGTCTACATTAGGGCAATTCGACCCAACAGAAAGGCTATATAAAGAGAGGAAATTCAACCTGTTTGGAGCATTCACTCAACAAGTTCGATATTCAAGGAAGAGAGGCAAAAAAGAGAGTGAAGTAACTGGAGAAGGAAAAAATTTGCTAGGAAGACCTAATTCCAGTTTTCAGGCTATTTATCTCTCACACATTCAAATTTTCTGGGCAGTTGCTTGCGTTGAAATTCTGTGTCTATTATAGGTCTGAAATTCGGTTGATGGCGGTCGAAGTTCTACTAATGGGGGGCTAAAATTATGGACTGAAGATGTTTTTAGGGAGCTATCAGTTGGAGATTTTGTCAGGGATTATATATTAAATGGAAGGGCTAACTTGGTGGTTGGAGGACATCTTTGTCTAGGTCTAAGAAATATGGGAGTGTCTCATCTTGATTTGAATTTACTGAAGGAAGAGTTTGTGACTGGGTTTTCCCCTTTTAGGGGTTTTCCTCTAATTGAGCGCCTACATCTTGTGTCTCTTATTATTTTGGTCTTCATATACATATAATTTGGTAATTGTTTGATTAAAGATAAACTAATTAAGAATTAAAGTAAGCTATAATTCACAAGTAATTATCAAGAAAGAGGAATCAAACCCTAATTCCTACAAGCATTGATTTCTCAACATGGTATCATCGTTAAGGTAAAATAAGGTTGAAGATCACTTTGTTGGCAATTACTTGGAGAAAGGAAAAACATGTTAGTCCCTCTACGGAAAGGTACTTGAAGATGGGATTCAATATTGTGAGAATTGCAGGAAGTTGGACTAGAAGGATCATCTACAATCTATCTAGGAGAGTCAAGAGTGAAGGATTCTTGGCTGCACTTATAGGTAGTATTGATAATGAAAACACATGGATCATTGATAGTAGAGTATCAAGATATATGATGGGAGAAAGTGGAAAACTTCATACTCTATCAAGGAAACCATCATGTCATACAATGGAGCTAGGAGACAACAACAATTATGTAGTCAAGGGCCTTGGATCTACATCTTTGAAGCTGGAAAGTGGAGCAAAAACAACATACTCTATGTTCCAGGTTTGAAAAAGATTTTTCTTTCCGTTTCTTGTTTAGAAGATAAAGTATATATGTTTGCATTTATTGATTGAAAAAATTTGGTTTGGGAAAAAATTTTAAGTATTGAAAAGGAAAAAGTTATTGGAGTTCGTAAAGGAAGACTATATAGAGTTATAGCACCATTTCCTCAAGCCCTAGTTTAGATAGAGACCAATACTATCAAATTTTGGCATAGGAAATATTGGCATATTCATTACAAGCTAATACCCTCTCTTAGTCAAATGGTAAAGGGCATCCCCAACATCAAGGAAGATCACACAAGGGATGTACTTTGGGAAATAATAATAGGAAACGTTTTACAAGTGATGATACAAGGTCAAAAGAGATATTAGACCTCATTCATTCTGATATGTGTGGGCCAATGTCTAATAGATCTCTTGGAGGCCATCTTTACTATGTGACATTCTTTGATGATCACTCCAGAAAGAGATGGTTCTATCTTCTCAAGACAAAGAACGAAGTATTTTAAAATTTCAAGGAATTTAGATCCGAAGTGGAAACCTTAACCAAAAAAAAGATAAATAATTTGAGATCCAAAAATGGAGGGAAATACACTTCAAAAGAGCTGATTACTGTTGAAAAGTGTGCAACAAGAAATGCTAAATTTAGAATGTGCTAAAAATATACTTGATAAAAATAGCAAGTCTAAAAATAACATTTCTGGGTCCCTTCCTATTTATAGCAGTCCCTAGTCTATCTATAGGAAGTAAAATTAATTTTTGTCTTAACAGTAGTTTGAAATATTAATTAATTAATTTAGTTGAGTTAATTAATTAAGGAAATTTGAATTTGAAGTCTTTGTGAGCTCACATGAGTTTCTTCACTTATGAGGAATAAGCATGAGTCTATAATGAGATAATCAGTTGTCTTAGTTCTAACTAGTCAAGTCCAATTAGATTATTTTAACAAGTTGTTAAAATAAAAAAAATATAGTTTGTTAATGCTTGCATGCATGTGACAACTATTATTTTAGATAACTGAGGATTCACTCATGGATAACTGTTGCATGTCAGTTCTGTCAGAGACTCGGTTGAGATTAGATTGTGGATAGTGTACTATCAGATGCTTAACTATTTCTAGTAAGTAGTTTGTGCATGGTTGAGGAACTAGTGTTCTCAAAGAATATGTAGTTGGATCATTGGTTGTTTTTGGTATGTTGGAATTAATAGCGTATTATTTTGCTATTATTTCCTAAGCAAACTATGTAAGGACCATAGGGAAAGCCTATATAAATAGGGCTTGGGTGGTTCATGAGACATATCTTCATATCTTCATAGTTCATTGAGAACTAAATAGCTTGAGAGTTAATTATTCTTGTATTGTGAAGAGGATTTCCACTTGATTGATAATACATGGTTGGGGTTTTATGTTGGTGCTTTCCCCTGGATATATCTTGTCTTATGTGTGATTATTTCTCTTGATGAGTTATGCATGTTTCTACTTGATGTTGCTCATGAATTCGATTATGCTTCCGCCTAATGTTTTGTAGAAGTAGAACAAGTATTATGCTTTAGGACATTGCATATATCGGTTTGTTCTACAGGGGAAATTTCTACATGGTATCAAAGCACAAGTGATCAAGCAAAAACAATATACTAGTAGGAGAAATTCGAAGTTTATTATTCAAGATATAGATCTCAAGTTCTTATCACATCTATTTCATCGATGGCATTCTATGGTTTGAGGCTTGAGTATGCCCTTGATGGCAGCTCAAACTATATAGCTTGGAAGGATCACATGGAGGCAGTTTTGAAAGATAATGGCCTTAAGGATTTCATTGATCAAAAAGTCCCTAAGCCTACTGACAATACTGAGCTGGTGGAATGGGGTAAGTGTGTGGCTAGAGCTAGGAGAATTCTCTTGAAGGGTGTTCGAGATCACATAGTCTCAAGCCTCCATGGGAAGGAGTCTCTGTTTGCAATGTGGAAAAAATTGAAAGATTTATATTAAAATAACAGTGATCAAAGGAAGTTTGCACTGAAGGACAAGCTTCGAAAGTTCAAGTGTGAGAAGGGTGACTCTATTTCTACATTCTTGAACAAGCTCACCACCTGCAGAGATGAGCTTGCAAGTGTAGGAGTCACTACAGCTGATGAGGATATGGTGAGTTTAGCACTCCTTGGCCTTCCTAAGAGCTAGCATAGCTACCAGGACTCAGTGAATGGAAGGGACAAACTACCAGATTGGGAATGACTATGGTCGGATTTTATGCAGGAGGAGATCAGACGGAGCACCAGGGATGGAGCTTCTTCATCAAAACATGATGATGAAGAGAACTTGGCTTTACATTCTAAAGCTAAGAAAGGAAAAGGGAAGACATCCCATTCCAAGTCTTCTTAAGGAGGGAAGAAGTTTGACAAGTCGAAGGTGAGATTCTTTCATTGTCATGAGTTGGGTCATTATGCTAATAATTGCCCAAAGAGGAAGTCCAAGAAGAAAGGTTCCTCCAAGGAATCTGATGGTGATGCACTAGTTTCACAGTTTGAGATGGATTTCTCGCTTATTGCATGCATGGTTTCATCCAGCATGGGATGTGTTTGGTATTTGGATAGTGGAGCTTCTTTCCACATGTCAGGTGACAAGAATATTTTCAGCACTTTGGAGGAGAAGGATCTCCAGATACGGATTGAGATGGGCGATGACAGAAAGTACTGTGTCTCAGGTAGAGGTACAATTATGTTTCAGGGGGAGCATGGTTCTCCCCTCACTCTTTCTAATGTTATGTATGTCCCAGGGCTGAAAAAGAATCTTGTGTCTATTGCTATGCTTGAGGATAAAGGCTATGATGTAGTATTTAGTTTGGGAAAGGTTTTCCTAAGGCATATCAGCACTGGATAGACCAAACAGATTGGGATTTGAATTAAGAATCTCTACAAGTTACAGGTAGAAGATTGTGTTGCTCTCAGTTCCAAGGCAGAAGAGGTGCATGGCCAAGATATTGGCGAGTTATGGCATAGAAGACTGGGCCACTTGCATCATGGGACCTTGAAGATCATGCAACAAATTTCTACCGGATTACCCAAGTGCAAACTGGAGCAGACAAGCACATGCAAAGGTTATACTCTGGGTAGGTATGCGAAGCCTTCCTTTCATGATCGGGATGGTAGAGTAGGAGCAGTTCTAGATCGAGTTCATTCAGATGTATGTGGGCCCTTCTTTACAGCCTCCATCGCAAAGCAAAGGTACTTTGTTATTTTTATAGATGATTTTTCTCGTAGATGTTGGATCTACTTCATGCAAAAGAAGGATCAAACTTTCTTGAAGTTTTGTGAGTTCAAAGCTTTGGTAGAGAAAGAATTAGGGAGGAAGATAAAGGCCTTACAGAGTGATAATGGTGGAGAGTATGTTTCCTAGCAGTCTAAAGACTTTTGTGCTTCAGAAGGAATTAAACGGAAACTCACGACTCCTCATAACCCACAACGGAATGGGGTGGCCGAAAGGAAGAACGTATTTATTGTGGGAGTAGCTCGAGTGATGCTGCATGACCAAACCCTACCACTTCATCTATGGGTTGAGGCATGCGATACATCAGTGTATCTTCAGAACACAAGTCCTCATCATATTTTGGGGATGAAGACACCTATAGAGGCTTTTTTAGGGAAGCGGCTAGATGTAAATCACTTCCGTATCTTTGGATCACCAGTTTACTGTCATGTGACCAAAGATGCTCAGAAGAAGCTAGACCCAACAGTTGAGTTGGGAACACTTGTGAGGTATACGGATACACCTCACAACTATCGGGTGTTTCTGCCTGCCAGTCAGAGGACAGTAGTGCGTAGGGATCTGAAGTTTGATGAGCAACGAGTCATGTGAGAGGCACTTGAGAGGGAGCTCAAGTTGCATGGTGATGATGAGGAACTATTAGTTCCTAAGGAGGAGGAGCATGGTGATGATGCAGAGCAGCCGCATGTAGAGATTCTAGTGGTGGAGATCACCACTATTGGAGAGTCTTCTAGAGAGGGGCGGAAACGCTCTCAGGAAGCTGACAGATTGATGCAGGATGCGAGAGAGAATGTGGGGCAACCATCCTCTCATCGTAGACAGAGGAGATCTCCCGATAGATACACTAGCTACATGGCCCTGTTTGGGGAGTGTGTAGCGACCGAGCCTTCTTCTTTTGAGGAGGCAGTGCAGCAGCCAGTTTGGATGGATGCAGTGGTAGAGGAATATGATGCTATCATGTGGAACAGTGTATGGGATGTTGTTCCTAGATCGGGGGACAAGTCAATTGTTACTTCCCAATGGCTTTACAAGGTAAAGCAGGCAGCTGATGGCAATATTGAGAAAAATAAGGCAATATTTGTTGCCCATGGTTTCTCACAGGTTGAGGGGATTGACTATGATGATAATTTTGCCCCCGTTGCAAGGTACTCATCAATTAGATCGATTCTAGCACTATCAGCATAGATGGGTTGGAAGATCCATCAGATGGATGTGAAGACAACTTTGCTCAATGGGGAGATTGAGGAAGAGGTATACATTGAGCAGCCCGAATGATTTGAGGCCTTCGATTATGAGTCGCATGTGAGTCAGCTCAAGTGAGCAATGTATGGGCTGAAGTAAGGACCCCATGCTTGGTATACCAAGATTAACATCTATTTCATCGGGTTGGGCTTCACCAAGAGTGAAGCAGATGTGAACCTCTACCACATCATTATAGATGGTAAGCTATTGATTATTGTACTTTATGTCGATGATCTGATTTTGATAGGTGATGATGAGTTGATCAAGTCTTGCAAGAAGGATCTTGCAAGAGAGTTTGAGATGAAGGACATGGGCCTCATGCACTACTTTCTAGGCATGGAGGTGTGGTAGAGAGATGGGGAAGTATTTGTTTCTCAAGCAAGTATGCCAATGAGATACTGAGGCACTTCCACATGGATATGTGCAAGCCCATGGAGACTCCTCTAGCAGGTAACTGGAGGAAGGAGGATGCTACTTCAGGTGAGGTAGTAGCTACTACAGTTTATCAGTAGCTTGTGGGTTCACTCATGTATCTAGTGAACACACGACCAGATTTATGCTTTGCAGTGAACCAGCTGATTCAAGCTATGATTCAGCCAACCAAGTTATTTTGGAAGTCGACAAAGCATGTGCTAAGATATCTCAGAGGAACTACACAGTATGGATTATGGTACAAGCAGATAGAGGGTGTGAAGCTCCAAGGCTTCACAGATGCAGATTGGGTAGGTAGTCCATCAGATAGGAAGAGCACTTCTGGAGAGATCTTCAACCTTGGGTCGGCTAAAGTTTCTTGGTATAGCTAGAAATAGAGATCAGTTGCACTTAGCTTAGTGGAGGCAGAGTACATGGCAGCAAGTCAGTCTACATGTGAGGCCATCTGGATGTAGAAGATCCTAGTGGGATTGTTTGGTCAGATGATGGATCCGACGATGATATATTTTGATAATCAGAGTTGCATTAAACTCTCTGAGAATCCAGTGTTTCATGATAGGTCCAAGGATATAGATATCTGCTATCATCATCTACGGGATTGTGTGGTTAAGAGGATCATGATGTTGCAGTATATTTCGACTGAGGAACAAGATGCAAATATTTTGACAAAGGCATTGTAAAAGGGCAAGTTTGAGGCCCACGGGGCTTTGGATTGACGGTGATTGGGTGCGCTGTTAAGGCACTCCTTGCGATAGGTCACCGGTTCAAATCCCCCGTGGGTACTTAGGTTAGTCTTAACGTAGAAAAAAAAAGGGCATGTTTGAGTTCCATAGAGACAGGATCAGGGTTGCTGATAATCCCTTTCTTGTTGAGAGGCAGCGTTGAAAAGTGTGCAACAAGAAATGCTAAATTTAGAATGTGCTAAAAATAGACCTACTAAAAATAGCATATCTAAAAATAACATGTCTAGAAATAGCATTTCTGGGTCCCTTCCTATTTATAGCAATCCCTAGTCTATCTATAGGAAGTAAAATTAATTTTGGTCTTAACAACAGTTTCAAATATTAATTAGTTAATTCAGTTGAGTTAATTAATTAAGGAAATTCGAATTTGAGGTCTTTGTGAGCATGCACATGAGTTTCCTCCACTGATTGAGGGAATAAGCATGAGTTCTATAATGAGAGAATCAGTTGACTTAGTTCTACTAGTCAAGTCCAGTTAATTATTTAACAAGTTGTTAAATAATAAAATATAGTTTGTATAATGCTTGCTGCATGTGACAGCTATTATTTTAGGTCACTGGGGATTCACTCATGGATAACTATTGCATTGTCAGTTATGTCAGAGACCCATTTGAGATCAGATGTGGGATAGTGTAATTATGTATGCTTAACTATTCCTAGTAAGTAGTTTTTGCATGTGTTTGAGGAACTAGTGTTCTCAAGGAATACAATAGTTGGACCATTGGTTTTTTTGGTATGTTGGAATAATAGATATGCCTTTTGCTATTATTTCCAAGAAAACTACGTAAGGGACACATAGGGAAAGCCATATAAACAGGTCTTGGGTGGTTCATGAGACTATCTTCATATCTTCATAGTTCATTGGGAACTGAAAGCTTGAGAGCTAATTCTTCTTATATTGTGAAGAGGATTTCACTTGATTGATAATACCATGTTGGGTCTTTATGCTGGTGCTTCCCCTGGATATATCTTGTCTTATGTGTGATTATTTCTCTTGATCAGTTATGCATGTTTCTACTTGATGTTGCTCATGAATTCGATTATGCTTCTGCTTAATGTTTTGTAGAAGTAGAACAAGTATTATGCTTTAGGACATTGCATATATCGGTTTGTTCTACAGGTGAAATTTCTACAATTACATATTATAAAGAGGCAGGTATTAAGAGGGAGCTCATTATTCTCTACAACCCCGGGCAAAATGAAGTTGCAAAAAAGAAGAACAAAACCATTGAAGTGTAATGCCCTCCTCCCACATCTACCCCAAGTTACTGGCCTACCAAGGTAAACATGTGACGAAGAGTTACTATGATATGATTCAACTTCCCAAGTATATTTAAGGAAGTGGAACTAATGAGACCAGACCAATCTAACCTTCCTCAAATGCTACAGGACCTCAAGGAGCCAACCAACCCTTCTAGGTGCTCAATCCATGAGACAACTTGTTGTTTGACTAATCTAGAGCCCTAGTTGGATTGATGACAAGCCCTCCATGTGACTGAAACCCTTTGGTCGCATGCACAACAAGGCATGCATACGACTGCAATGAATGTTTTAAAACTAGGTTAGTCCAAATCAGATTCAACCTCGTAGACCAAGCCAGACCCCTACTTGGGTCGGCTAGGTAGAAAAACCGGTCCGACAGCGGGTCCATTACCAAACTGGCTGAGATGGACACTGATTTGGCTAGTTCGATAATTTACAACCCGTTTCAATCGAGCACATATTAAACCAGCCGAGCTAATCCGCAGGGAAAAAGGTGGCAACACAGACTTCAAACTCAAATATTTTTTGGTTTTTTTTCTTAATGCCTCTACCCCTCTCCAAAACCTATAAAAGTTATCCAACCCCCTCAGATTTACTCACAACTATCTCATTGCATTTGTGTGAGCATTTGTGATGACTTTGTGAAGAGTTGGAGTTGGTTCTTGTAGTACTAGTGAGGAGGAGCCATGGGTTTCCCCGTCTTACTCTAATTCAGAGTCTGAGCCAGATGATCTTGTCCTTTTTAGCAATAATGACTAGTGATGTTTTGTTGTAGATGCCATTTAGAGCCTCCTTTTTTATGTGTTTTTGTTCTGATCTCTATATATTACATGTATTGGATAGTGCACTGGGTACCATTTTGATATAATATATATATTCATGGGCATACTTTGATCATATGTTGTCTTCTCTCTATATTCTAATGCTTTAAGTTGGGAAACATGAATGAAGATCTTTAAAAATATGGATTTTCATAGAAAAATAATATTTAATGTATTTTTTACAATGACCAAGTCATGGAAATCAACTAGGCTGAGTTGATACCGATTCGGAGTCGGAGTCAGAGTCAAGCCTCTGTCGGTTCCAGATCCGAGTCGAAGTCTTAAAACTGTGACTCCAACCCTTTTCAGGTAGTTCTGTGCAAGTAACCTTGGATTCTGAATTGGAATAGGATAAGGAAAGTTGATCATCAATGCATAACTCAATGCTACCACTGCAGCTACAAATATCCAACAGGAAGAGTTAGAGGCACTGGTGGAGGGGGAGTGCCTCTTTCATTCATAGAAGTGGGTGAAGGGGACCCTGTTACCCATTGTTTTATGGGCGATATCCCTAGGAGAATATTTTTTCTCCAAGATGGTCCTCAGTCGGCATCCAACGACCCCTTGCAACCACCAACTATCCCATTGTGCCATTTCTATGCCATCTGAGCTAGTCATGTGGTCCCTCACCCATATGTCATGATCGTATGTTTGAAGGTGGGCCTCCTGAACCTAAAGGTGTGCCTTGTCATTTGGTAATTGAGTATTGTAGTTTTCTTATCATGGACACGTTTGGGCATGGATTAATGTGAGGATTTGTTATAAAGACTAGGTTAATTCTATGCTCTTGTCCCCTAGACCGCTTTTGGATATTAACCTTGGATTTTGGTCCAGTGGTATCTCTTTTACTGAAAATTTGGCTTTAGGGATGATATTTCATGGGAAACAATGATTTTTGTTGCGTGGTCCCACTCCTTCAACCAAATATATTACCCCCTTTCCACTGATTATTACCCCATTCGTCATTTTTGCCCTCTGGGTCCACATAAGGCTAGTTATCCACTTCCCCTTGCGCACACCTTAGGTTAGGCCTGGAATGATGCCTCAGAGTTTGATGCAACTAAAAAGAAAAGTAAAATCATAATTGGCCACATTCAACAAGAAAATGTACCACAAAATGCAAAATATGGCAAGGACAAACACGTTTAGCACATGGGAAAAATCCAATACATGATCTCTACCCCATCATCATGGCCATCACCTTGGTTCCTATAGGTTCTATGAGCCTCCTTCATCATACAGAAACGCACAATTGTCCCAACCCTTGGTGGGAAATGAATCACCCTACCTTAAAAGAGGGTATCCACTGCTACATCTCACACATCATGCTCTTACCCCATGAGCCTCGAGCAGTTAATTAAAGAAAAAAAATCATGAAAAGGCAAAAGGAATATAAAGAAGGGTGGAAAATTCAAGGTTGGGGCACCTCATGTACCATGATTTCTCTCTCCTATAAATTATATACCCAAGTGTGGGCTTCCCATTTATTAGCTACCCTTGTACCCCAACATGTGGCCCAGGGCTACCCCTTCTAATCCCATACTCCATTCACCTCTTTATCACATACCACCACCTTTTAAAGGATCTACCCTAGACATATTATCCCCTTTAAAAGTAGAAGCCACCTAATAAGATACTTGGTTAACCCCATTTGGAGTTTGGAAACATTAGCACATGTTAAAGACCATTATGGAAGGGTAGATCATCATAAAGTCCCCACCTGTGGTCCATGGTTTCTAATCTATTTTACTTGATTTCTTTGATTACTTGTTGGATTGGGAAGGCTAGGGGATGCATTATACCTTATGCAGGAATGAAGGTGGTCTCCACCTTGGGTTCGGTCTCCCTATATGGGGTCTAACCCTCCAGAGGGCTACATTGGCACATGTAGGGTGTGTGTTGAAAGCCATGAGCCTCCACACTAGTATAAAGCACTCCATGGATCCCCAAAGATGGCTAGAGATGCTTGAGATACTCCCATTGGACGAGGAAGATGCCCCTGGTTCACCTTTGCCTAGCCAACCCTATAGATGTACCATACACTTGGAAGCTGGCTCGGGACTTGTAGGAGGATGTGGTATCCCCTACACCATCATCAGAGCCCTTGCAAATGATTTACAAGAATCTTCAACTCATTTGGAGACCCATGAAGTTATTATTGTGGTCCCACACCCATTGGGAGCTCCACAGGTTTATTGTTTGGAGAAAAAGGGGCCAACCCCTTTCCCATCACTTTTGAGGGCCTGACTCTTAATTATGGCACCCGTGGACTTCATCAAGCCTATTAGAGGGCTCTACAACATGTATTTTTCATCATTTGAGTGCTTAAGAGGCGTATTCTTTCATTTGTGAGCTAGTTTGATGGGCTTGTGACTAAAAGTTAGAATATTAGCATATTATTTTATTTTTGGGGATTATTTATGCCAAGGAGACTAATTCAAACTCCTCATTAGTGTATAAATACAAGTGAGATTAGCTCATTTTCTCATGACCACTTTGGATTGTGTTGAAAAGCGTGCAACAAGAAATGCTAAAAATAGCATTTCTGGGTCCCTTCCTATTTATAGCAGTCCCTAGTCTATCTATAGGAAATAAAATTAATTTTGGTCTTAACAACAGTTTAAAATATTAATTAATCAATCTCCATGAGTTAATTAATTATGAAAAATTAAACTTGAAGTCTTTGTGAGATCATGCAATTATTTTCTCCCTTGATTTAGGAATTTATCCCTTGATTAAAGGACATAAGGTTCAATTCTATAATGAGAGAATCAGTTGACTTAGTTCTAGCTAATCAAGTTCAGTTAGATTATTTTAACAAGTTGTTGAAATAATAAAATATAGTTTGTTAATGCTTGCATGCATGTGACAACTATTATTTTAGATAATTGAGGATTCACTCATGGATAACTATTGCATGTCAGTTCTGTTAGAGACCCAATTGAGATCGGATGTGGGATAGTGTACTATCATATGCTTAACTATTTCTAGTAAGTAGCTTTTTCATGGCTGAGGAACTAGTGTTCTCAAGGAATACGGAGTTGGACCATTCGTTGTTTTTGGTATGTTGGAATTAATAGCATATGCTTTTGCTATTATTTCTTATGCAAACTACGTAAGGACCATAGGGAAAGCCTATATAAATAGGGCTTGGGTGGTTCATGAGACATATCTTCATATCTTCATAGTTCATTGAGAACTGAATAGCGTGAGAGCTAATTCTTCTTGTATTGTGAAGAAGATTTCCACTTGATTGATAATACATGGTTGGGGTTTTATGCTGGTGCTTTCCCCTAGATATATCTTGTGTTATGTGCGATTAATTCTCTTGATCAATTATGCATGTTTCTACTTGATGTTTCTCATGAATTCGATTATTCTTCCGCTTGATGTTTTGTAGAAGTAGAACAAGTATTATGCTTTAGGACATTGCATTTATCGGTTTGTTCTACAGGTGAAATTTCTACATGGTATTAGAGCACAGCTGATCAAGCAAGAACAATATACTAGAAAGAGGAATTCGAAGTTTCTTATTCTTGATATAGATCTCAAGTTCTTATCACATCCATTTCATTGATGGAATTCAATGGTTTGAGGCTTGAGTATGCCCTTGATGGCAGCTCAAACTATATATCTTGGAAGGATCACATGGAGGCAATTTTGGAAGATAATGGTCTTAAGGATTTCATTGATCAAGAAGTCCCTAAGCCTACTGACAAGACTGATCTGGTGGAATGGGGTAAGTGTGTGGCTAGAGCTAGGAGAATTCTCTTGAAGGGTGTTCGAGATCACATAGTCTCAAGCCTCCATGGGAGGAGTCTCTGTTTGCAATGTGGAAAAAATTGAAAGATTTATATCAAAATAGTAGTGATCAAAGGAAGTTGACACTAAAGGACAAGCTTCGAAAGATCAAGTGTGAGAAGGGTGACTCTATTTCTACATTCTTGAACAAGCTCACCACCTGCAGAGATGAGATTGCAAGCGTAGGAGTCACTACAGCTGATGAGGATATGGTGAGTCTAGCACTCCTTGGCCTTCCTAAGAGCTAGCATAGCTACCAAGACTTAGTGAATGGAAGGGACAAACTACCAGATTGAGAATGACTATGGTCAGATTTGATGCAGGAGGAGATTAGACAGAGCACAAGGGATGGAGCTTCTTCATCAAAACATGATGATGAAGGGAACTTGACTTTAGCTTTTAAAGATAAGAAGGGGAAAGGGAAGGCATCCCATTCCAAGTCTTCTGAAGGAGGGAAGAAGTTTGACAAGTCAAAGGTGAGATGCTTTCATTGTCATGAGTTGGGTCATTATGCTAATAATTGCCCAAATAGGAAGTCCAAGAAGAATGGTTCCTCCAAGGAATCTGATCATGATGCATTGGCTTCACAGTTTGAGATGGATTTCTTGCTTATTGCATGCATGGTTTCACCCAACATGGGATGTTTTTGGTATTTGGATAGTGGAGATTCTTTCCACATGTCAGGTGATAAGAATTTTTCAGTACTTTGGAAGAGAAGGATCTCCAGACACGGATCGAGATGGGCGATGATGGAAAGTAATATGTCTCGGGTAGAAGTATGGTTATGTTTCAGAGGAAGCATGGTTCTCCCCTCACTCTTTCTAATGTTATGTATGCACCAGGGCTGAAAAAGAATCTTGTGTCTATTTCAATGCTTGAGGATAAGGGCTATGATGTAGTATTTAGTTCAGGAAAGGTTTTCCTAAGGCATATCGGAACTGGATATACCAAGCAGATTGGGATTTGAGTTAAGAATCTCTACAAGTTACAGGTAGAAGATTGTGTTTCTCTCAGCTCCAAGGAAGAAGAGGTGCATGGCCAAGATATTGGCGAGTTATGGCATAGAAGACTGGGTCACTTGCATCATGGGACCTTGAATATCATGTAGCAAATTTCTACTGGATTACCCAAGTGCAAACTAGAGCATACAAGCACATGCAAAGGTTGTACTCTGGGTAAGTATGCGAAGGTTTCCTTTCATGATTGGGATGGTAAAGCAGGAACAATTATGGTTTGAGTTCATTCAGATGTATGTGGGCCCTTCTCTACAGCCTCCACCGCGAAGCAAAGGTACTTTGTTATTTTTATAGATGATTTTTCTCGTAGATGTTGGATCTACTTCATGCTAAAGAAGGATCAAACCTTCTTGAAGTTTTGTGAGTTCAAAGCTTTGTAGAGAAAGAATCAGGGAGGAAGATAAAGGCCTTGCAGAGTGATAACGGTGGAGAGTATGTTTCTCAGTAGTTTAAAGAATTCTGTGCTTTAGAAGGAATTAAACGGGAACTCACTGCACCTCATAACCCACAACAGAGTGGGGTGGCCGAAAGGAAGCACATATCTATTGTGGGAGCATATCGAGTGATACTGCATGACCAAAGCCTACCACTTCATCTGTGGGTTGAGGCATGCAATACAACAATGTATCTTCAGAACAGAAGTCCTCATCATATTTTGGGGATGAAGACACCTATAGAAGATTTTTCAGGGAAGTAGCCAGATGTGAGTCACTTCTGTATCTTTGGATCACTATTTTACTGTCATGTGACCAAATATGCTCGGAAGAATCTAGACCCAATAGCTGAGTTGGGAATACTTGTGGGGTATACGAATACAGCTCATAACTATTGGGTGTTTCTATCTGCGAGTTAGAGGACAGTAGTGCGCAGGGATTTGAAGTTTGATGAGCAGCAAGCCATGCGAGAGTCACTTGAGAGGGAGCTCAAGTTGCATGGTGATGATGAGGAACTATTAGTTCCTAAGGAGTAGGAGCCTGGTGATGATGCGGAGTAGCCGCATGTAGAGATTCCAGTGGTGGAGATCACCACTACTGGAGAGTCTTCTAGAGGGGCGAAAATGCTCTCGGGAAGTTGACAGATTGATGTAGGATGCGAGAGAGAATGTGGGGTAGCCATCCTCTCATTGTAGACAGAGGAGATCTCCCAATAGATACACTGGCTACATGGCCCTGGTTGGGGAGTGTGTAGCGACTGAGCCTTCTTCTTTTGAGGAGGCAGTGCAACAGCTAGTTTGGATGGATGTGATGGTAGAGGAGTATGATTCTATCATGTGGAAGAGTGTATGGGATGTTGTTCCTAGACCGGGGGACAAGTTATTGGTTACTTCTCGATGGCTTTACAAGGTAAAGTAGGCAGCTAATGGCAGTATTGAGAAACATGGAAAAATTTGTTACCCGTGGTTTCTCACAGGTTGAGTGGATTGACTATGATGAGACCTTTGCTCCTGTTGCAAGGTACTCATTGATCAGATCAATTCTAGCACTATCAGCACAGATGGGTTGGAATATCCATCAGATGGATGTGAAGACAACTTTCCTCAATGGGGAGATTTAGGAAGAGGTATACATTGAGCAGCCCGAAGGATTTGAGACCTTAGATCATGAGTCACATGTGTGTCAGCTCAAGCGAGCATTGTATGGGCTGAAGAAAGCACCCCGTGCTTGGTATACCAGGATTGACAACTATTTCACCGAGTTGGGCTTCACCAAGAGTGAAGCGGATGCGAACCTCTACCACATCATTGTAGATGGTAAGCTATTGATTTCTATACTTTATGTCGATGATCTGATTTTGATAGGTGATGATGAGTTGATCAAGTCTTGCAAGAAGGATCTTGCAAGAGAGTTTGAGATGATGGACATGGGCCTCATGCACTACTTTCTAGGCATGGAGGTGTGGTAGAGAGATGGGGAAGTATTTGTTTCTCAAGGAAAGCATGCCAATGAGATAATGAGGTGCTTCCACATGGATATGTGCAAGCCCATGGAGACTCCTCTAGCAGGTAACTGGAGGAAGGAGGATGCTACTTCAGGTGAGGTAGTAGCTGCTACAGTTTATCGACAGCTTGTGGGTTCACTCATGTATCTAGTGAACAGACGACCAGATTTGTGCTTTGCAGTGAACTAGCTGAGTCAAGCTATGGTTCAGGAAACTAAGTTATTTTGGAAGTCGGAAAAAGTATTGTTACCAGGAATAGTGTCCACTCAGAGCTGTTATTCCCACTAAGACTGGTAGCTATCTTAGAAACAAACAAGTAAAGTCTACTTTCGCTTTCCTTTATGAAAATAGATAAGAGTGGAACAAAGGATACCAACCTTAGTCTTGCGCTTGGTTCCTTATTTGATTCCTCTCCTTCTTGATAGATCTTTTCCGCTTCTTCTTCATCTGCCCAGCTTCAAGGAGCACCTGTGGAATCAAAGCAACATACTACTATCGAAGAACAAAGATCTATATTCATAAATAACACAGGACTAGGTATGTGTTAACCATACAAATGCATATATAATCAAACATACAAGAATATGGAGGAAAACTTGAAGAGCTTTATTAATATCAAGAAAAGCAAGAGGATTACAACCAATAGTTCTGACCATGCATCATCCTCCAGCAAGAAAGCCCTTCTTCACCTCAAGTAAAGCTTAGATCACCCAACACTATGAAGTTTCACCAGAAAACCAACAACACTTCTCTACAAGATACAAGATTCCAGCCTCTGTATCTCTGTGATGAGGGATCCATATATAGATGATTGTAGGGAGGTGAGTCATCTTTTGGGGTTTTGATTAGTGTCCTCTCTCTAATATTTCTTGATTCCCCTTGGAGACTGGTGATCTCTTACTCATCCGTGGTTGAAAACAGAGAGGCAAGTGTCAGAGGGGAAGCTTCTGGAAGATTCCATGATCCTCCACCTTGCAAACTGTCTCTGCCATTTGTCCATTCCCGACCATCGCACCCTACAGAATGGCCATTTAGTATGCATCACACCCTTTACACTGGGAAGGTGATATGCATCTCACCCTCTGCACTGGGTATTCAGTATGGTCCAGTTTTGACCATTTTTGAGCAGTTTTTAGTGGAGAACTTCTGGGAGATGATGTAATCAGCTGACCTTGCTCCTTTAGGTAGTGAAGCAACACTTTTAGGGACTTAGGAGCCCTTAGTTTATGGAAATTTATGAGTGGGGTTGTAGTGCCCAAAAATGTCTATAACAGTTGCCCCCTAAAGCGTGAGGTCGTTAATCTTTTGATGTCGGGTGAAATGCTTTACCATGAGGATCCGAAGTTTTTTCGAGTTCGGAGGTGACCTGTAATAAGATACAGTAGAATACATTATCTTCATAATATTTTTCATGATATAGCTGAGGCGTGCATTCCCATGCTCAGCTTTATAAATTCATTTTCATGTACATAGGATAGACAATCGTCTGTGTAGCATACTGATGATTCAGACTCATCATCCTTTGATTTGGATGATCATCTGTTCGGCAATGATGTAAATTTGATGTCTTTATATTCCTGAATATATCGCAGCCCAGATGGATGAAACTAGATCCAGGGTCTTCAAAACTCGTTCA
>APFE030529832.1:197723-221097 GCA_000404065.3 Pinus taeda
GTCTCTACAGCATGAATGTCGGCGGAAAGTTCGGGAGGAGAAGATTCACCTGTCGGGGAATCAGGTAAGGTGATTATGGGAGAAGAATTCTTAGAGGATTTCTTCTTACTCTTAGTGTTCACCTCAATTAAAGCTTAGATCACTCAACACTATGAAGTTTCATGAAAAAACCAACAACACTTCTCTACAAGATACAAGATTCCAGCCTCTGGATCTCTGTGATGAGGGATCCATATATAGATGATTGTAGGGAGGTGGGTCATCTTTTGGGGTTTTGATTAGTGTCCTCTCTCTAATAGTTCTTGATCCCACTTGGAGACTGATGATCTCTTACTCATCCTTGGTCGAAAACAGAGAGGCAAGTGTCAAAGGGGAAGCTTCTGGAAGATTCCATGATCTTCCACCTCGCAAACTGTCTCTGCCATTTGTCTATTCTTGACCATCGCACCCTACAGAGGGGCCATTCAGTATGCATCACAACCTTTACACTGGGAAGGTGATATGCATCACACCCTCTGCACTGGGTATCAGTATGGTCCAATTTTTGACCATTTCTGAGTAGTTTTTAGTGGAGAACTTCTGGGAGATGATGTAATCAACTGACCTTGTTCCTTTAGGTAGTGAAGCAACACTTTTAGGGACTTAGGAGCCCTCAGTTTATGGACATTTATGATTGGGGTTGCAGTGCCCAAAAATTTCTATAACAAGCATGTGCTGAGATATCTCAGAGGCACTACACAGTATGGATTATGGTACAAGCGGAGGGAGGGAGTGAAGCTCCAAGGCTTTACAAATGCAGATTGGGCAGGTAGTCCATCAGACAGGAAGAGCACTTCTATAGGGATCTTCAACCTTGGGTTAGCTGTAGTTTCTTGTTATAGACGGAAATAGAGATCAGTTGAACTTAGCTCAGCGGAGGCATAGTACATGGCAGCAAGTCAGGCTACACATGAGGCCATCTGGATGCGGAAGAGCCTAGTGGGATTGTTTGGTCAGATGATGGATCCGACGGTGATATATTGTGATAATCAGAGTTACATTAAACTCTCTGAGAATATGGTGTTTCATGATAGGTCCAAGCATATACATATCCGCTATCATCATCTACGGGATTGTGTGGTCAAGACGATCATGATGTTGCAGTATATTTTGACTGAGGAATAGGATGCAGATATTTTGACAAAGGCATTGTCAAAGGGCAAGTTTGAGTTCCATAGAGATAGGATCGGGGTTGTTGATAGCCTGTTTCTTGTTGAGAGGGAGTGTTGAAAAGTGTGCAATAAGAAATGCTAAAAATATCATGTCTAAAAATAGCATTTCTGGGTCCCTTCCTATTTATAGCAGTCCCTAGTCTATCTATAGGAAGCAAAATTAAATTTGGTGTTAACAACAGTTTAAAATATTAATTAATTAATCTCCATGAGTTAATTAATTATGAAAAATTAAACTTGAAGTCTTTGTGATATCATGCAATTATTTTCTCCCTTGATTTAGGAATTTATCTCTTGATTAAAGGAGATAAGGTTTAGTTCTATAATGAGAGAATCAATTGACTTAGTTCTAACTAGTCAAGTCTAGTTAGATTATTTGAACAAGTTGTTAAAATAATAAAATATAGTTTGTTAATGCTTGCATGCATGTGACAACTATTATTTTAGATAACTGAGGATTCACTCATGGATTTGTTGCATGTCAGTTCTATCAGAGACCTAGTTGAGATCAGATGTGGGACAATGTACTATCAGATGCTTAACTATTTCTAGTAAGTAGTTTTTGTATGGTTGAGGAACTAGTGTTCTCAAGGAATACGTAGTTAGACCATTGGTTGTTTTTGGTATGTTGGAATTAATAGCATATGCTTTTCCTATTATTTCCCAAGCAAACTACGTAAGGACCATAGGGAAAGCCTATATAAACAGGGTTTGGGTGGTTCATGAGACATATCTTCATATCTTCATAGTTCATTGAGAACTGAATAGCTTTAGAGCTAATTCTTCTTGTATTGTGAAGAGGATTTCCACTTGATTGATAATACATGTTTGGGGGTTTTATGTTGGTGCTTTCCCTTGGATATATCTTTTGTTATGTGTTATTAATTCTCTTGATCAGTTATGCATGCTTCTACTTGATGTTTCTCATGAATTCGATTATGCTTCCGCTTAATGTTTTGTATAAGTAGAACAAGTATTATGCTTTAGGACATTGCATATATTGGTTTGTTCTACAGGTGAAATTTCTATAGATTGGATCTCTTTTCTCTCTTGAGAATTTGTGCACTTTTTCTTGGAGGATGAATTGGACTTTTATGGATGAATTTTGATGTGTGGATTTAGTCTATCTTTTCTTGCACCTTATCTATTGTCAAATTATGGATGGTTGGATATGTTATATTACATGTAAGTACATGATTTTAATGCTATTATTTTTACTTCGTCATATACATTGGATTGATGTTTTTTCTATTTTTAGGGCTAATTGTTGCATGCATTTACTGTCTAACTTGTGGAATTTAGTCTCTATATAACATATCTCAATGTATCGGCCATGTAATTTGAATAAAATTTCCTAGGGATAATTCTATCAGCGAATTCATCTTGATAATCCATCACCTTTTGCACATCGAAGTTTAAAAGTTTCCAGATTGCTTCTCTTTGACCTAAAAGGCTAGCAAAGTAGTCTTGAGGCATCCTTGACTAAGAACCAAAGGTCCTACTTCATATTTATCATAGACTCCATTCTCCCAAGACTAAGGCACTAATCTACCAGGAGGTGGTTACCTAAAATCAACTCTTTTTCACCTTTTCCTAGGTCTAGCCAAGTTGGGTCATCTAGGGCATCATTTCCTTGAAAAGATAGCCCTCCAAAAATTTTGATCTCCTAGCCTCTCTTGCACTAGTGTCTCCCCAAGGAATCCTCTAATTTTTAAGCCATTCCAACAGTGGATTTGTGAGAAAATCCAAGCCCTAGCTTCGAGATCAAACTTTTCCCTAGTGTCCCCAAGGCTAGTGCCTCATAGGATCAATTCAACACCCTCAAGTGAATATTATTTCTTTTACCCTTTCCCCATCCTTGTCTGGGCTAAGAACATCATTGGTTGCTAAACTCTTAGCTCCTAACCTAGTTTGGGTCTACTTGGTCCTGTGTTGTCTTGTTCCTATGAAAAGTCAATTCTTCAAGAACCATCTAGGAGAGAAATTTCAATAAGGATTTTAGGGATTGGTAAACTCTTTCACAAGTCGTATTCCCTAAACCTAACCCTCAAATCCTCCCATCCCTCTCCTAGAAGACATTGTATCTTTGCTTAGAAAGCAAGCAAGCTCTATCCTTGAACCTCTTCTGGAAAGGGAACATTTGGGTCACTCCCAATCCACTCATTGATTTATCCTTCATTGGTGACTCCATAATATATAAATTCTCCTCCCATCGGTGAAATTCTGTAAATAGTAGGGAGCCTTAACTAAGATGATAGTGGGATAAGTCTCCATTTGTTTCCCTTGGTCTAGCATTTTCCCTTTAGGGATCCCCTTTAGGTCCCTTACTAGTTTGAGTGGTAACATACCCCACTACATTCCATTATTGACTATGGGATCCAGAAGAACCTGAACTCAACAAAGGTCATGAATAGATAGAAGTTGTCGACAGTGCCATAACCCCAATATCACACTATTGGTTGGTTGAGCTATGGACATGAAATTTGTGTTAGCCAGCAAAGTTGCATGTCCCATGACATCAAGCCCTTCAAAGATAAGGTACCATGTGATGTTACCCACACAAAGTTTGTGATGTTATTTTAGGACAATCTTATGTGAAGATATTATTTTGTTTGAGTCCTGAGCCCATAGTATCATTGTTACTCTAAGGGAACAACTCTATAGGATACCAGAGCTAGTTCCAACTAAGGGAAATTAAATATTCTTGGAAAAACAATGCCAAAAAGTGGTTTCTCACACTTCCAAGTTTGTCTTCTTCATAGTTTGGCTAGAAGGAGAATAAAATGGCACTACAACCACCACAACTTCAACATAATCTCTCTCTATAGAACATAAATAGGTGGACAAGATTGTAGAATGGTTTAGATATATATTCACCTAACCTAGAAGGGTGCCTCTACATGTCCAGGTCAAACATCCACATATATGGGATGATAGTCTTCCATATGCTCAACATGGCTACAACATTTCTCTTCATAACTATATTGGCCATAGATTTTTCTAATGCATTTAGTGTTCTAGCCAACAATCCCATTGATATCACTCTTTTGACTACATCTTCACCAACAAAGTCCTCCCATGCTCAAGTCAAAGCAGATGAAGCAACCAAAATTTTTGAGAGGATCTAGCACTTCCAACAACAGTTCATGATGTCCTGCAAAAGGCCAATTCCATGTACAAACAATAGCAATACAAACATCGAGTTCCCACAAGTTTCAGCCTATAGTGGATGAATCATGGACACCAAGATGAAGGATATTTGCTAGCTATTGAATTTGTAGCTATGGTTAGTCTTCATATTTGATGTACTTGCTTTTAAGAAAATCAAAATTTTGTACGTATAAAAAATTTAAATTTTCAAATATTTGGTTTTTGCCCCCAAGTGTGCAAGTTTCCCTCCATATTCTACAAGTTGTATCAGATAATACACACACCCATTCAATCTCATGAATGGGTATAAATAAAGGTGCTTCATCCTCCTCAAAGGCATAATTTCGTCTGAGCATATATACATCATTATGGGCATAAGATCATATATAGAAGTAGGTCGAAAAGGTATCTTGAATAAAAGGTATCTCTGAAGTCCCTTGACATTATTTGTATCTTGTACACAACTAGAATTCTATGCTAGAAGGTTGAAACTATGGTAATACATTGTGAATGGAAATCCAAATTCTATGAGCCAGTGCTGACACTTGAGAAACATAGGTCTAGACCTATGGTGACTACTATACAGACGACTGTGGTGACTGTTTATCTAAACCTGTGGCACCTGCTATATAGAGGTTTTTTGGTAACTTGTGATCCAAACATGTGGTGATTTCTATACAAAGGTTGGTGGTGACTTGTGATATGAACTTGTGATGATTGGTGAGACAGAGATCCGAACCTAGTACAAAGTTGTTACAGAGAGGGCTGACTTGTACACTTGGTGGAGCTAGTTAGTTTTACCATATATTGACTTTGATATCTCTTATTTGATTGGTTCTCTAAGGAAAGAGTATTGTTGGGTTTTCCCCTTGTGGGTTTTTCTCCGATCGCTGAGCTATTTCTAGTGTCTCTTGTTTATTGTGCACTATGATTTCTACTTTCTTGTCATTGCTATTAGTTGAATTTCTGAAGTGTAATTATTTGATGAAGAAGAAAGATTAAAATAAGCCCTAATAATTCACAAATAATTATCAATAATTCAGAAATAGTACTTGTACACCTTGTACTTGGTTTCTCAACATGGTATTAGAGGTTTGGTGAAGGAAGAAAGTTGAAGATCACATCTTGTTGAATCAATCTTGGATATCTTATCTCTATGTCCAGAACTTCTGATCTAATGGAACTTATATGCAAGGAGGGAAACAAGCTTGATGGAGCCTCTAACTTCAAAGCATGGAAAAAGAGAATAGACCTTGTCCTATAAGAATATGAAGTATTTCCATATGTCCAAGGCAAAGTTCCTAAACTAGATGATGATGATGATCACGATGTGAAAGCAAGGTATAGAAAGGGTGAAGTCAAGGCTAAAAAAATCGTATTTGAATCTATTAAGGATCATTTGATTCAATTTGTTTCAAAATTAGCTTCATCAAAGAAAGTTATGATAATCTTGATAAATTATTTTCAATGGACAACATTGATCAAATGATGTCTTTGAGAAATCAACTTCGTGATGCAAAAATTTCAATAGATGAACTTGTGGCCTACTACTTCATGAGAATTGCTCACATAAGAGATAAACTACAAAGTATGGGTGAAATTATTTCTAAATCTGAATTAATCACTACTACTCTCAATGGCCTGCCAGATTTATGGGATTCATTTGCAGCTAGCATGTGTGATAGAAATGATTCTCCAAGGTTTGAAGAATTATGGACCAATTGCACCCAAGAGAAATCTAGATTTATTGCTAAAGGGAAGATCCAAAGACAGGATGAAGGAGAAGCTCAAGATTTTGCTACAAGATCTAGAAGGAATGATGGTAAGATGAAGTTTGGTTCTCAAAATAAGAATGCAGATAGAAGATTCAATCCCCAAGGAAAGAAAGACTTGTCCAAAATTTAATGTTATGGATGTCACAAATTTGGACATTATAAAAATATTTATCCTGAAGCATGAAACAATAAGAAGCGGAATGAAAATGATGATGATGAGCATCCTCTTGAGAAGAAGAAATTCAAGAATGATTCTTCAAAGGGTTTAGCATATGATATTAAAGACTTGTATTACTAGGATTACTGCAAGTAGTCTAGGAACAAGAGGGAGCTGAAGGGGTTCGTCACATTAAATTAGAATTTTTTTAGAACCCTTCTTAAAATGATTTAATAGTGCCTAGAAAATTGGAATTATGAATAAGAACATTCCAAGGTCTGTGGATAAAACCCTATAATTTAGACTTAGTTCAATCTTTCCGCTGAAGAAAAGAAACCATAACCTTCACAAGAAATAAATGACATGATGATGATGATGTAGATAAAGTCAATGAAGCTGTTGATGGATGCAAGAAGATCAATATTAAAAGAGAGTTAACATCTTCTCAAAAGATAAGTGTTTTCTCTCTTGTTTGATTATTTCTATTATCGCTATTTTACTAATAGATAGTCTCTTGTTTATATTTCGTGCTTAGTCATAATTGTTCTTCCATGGCATCCTAATGAGGATTGTAGGTACATAGTGAGAGTTGTGGATGGAAGAAGTGGAAGAACAAAAAAGATGTGTGTCAAGATGACTTTCCTTGAATCATAAGTTGAATAGAAATCCGTGCTCAGATGGAGCCAAGATATCAAAAAGTTTGAAGTTTGCAGCGTATGGCAGCATGGAAGAAATATTTGAGAAGGTTCTCCCAGAAAGAGGGAGAACATCATGTCAAGACATTTGCCTCAGTTGCAAGGGTTGCCTCAGAAGCTGAAGGACTCATGTGTCAAAAGGAGTTTCTATTTCTTCCAGAGGGAGAAGTCAGAAAGCCTTGTTATGACCTCAGAGAAAGTCGACCTCAGATTATTGGATAATGGGCTATTTGATTTCTTATATAAACATGAAGAAATATGTCAGAGGTTACTTACAAGTTTTGATCAAATGTAGGTGACAACGATGATGAAAAACATGGAATAGAAGGGAGTAATAAAGATCACATATATTTCCACTAATGAGTAGATAGTCGATATGTTGATGAAGCCCCTTTCTAAAGAAAAAATCGAGATGCCTCTTTGATTGAGAGAAAGTGTTGATTGCATCATAGATATAGTTTCTCCTTGTGTCATGTACTTTGAGAGGAGTTAGGGAGGTTATCGCTCATTCAAGTACAATCAACGAAATTAGGGAGAATGGTTTGAAATATTAGATAGCATCATGGACTTCAGTTCTTCTTGTGTCATGTATTTTGACCTAATTAGGGAGGTTATCCCTATGTCTAGTACATAGGCCTGGTTACGAAGAATAGTCTGGTGGACTAACATTCTTGCTATGCCGTTGTATAGTGACTTGATTAGGGTTGTAGTCCCTGTGTCACTTTGACCTGAATTAGGAAGAATGGTCTGATGGATTGACATTCTTGTGTGTCGTTGAATAGTGACCTGATTAGGGCTATAGTCCTTATGTCACTTTGACCTGTATAGGAAAATAGTCTGGTAGAGGAAAATGATTATCTTTGTGTCATTGTATAGTGCCTTGATTACGAAGGTTATCCGTGTGTCACTTTGACCTGAATTAAGGAGAATGGTCCTTGAGGCTATAGCCTCCTAGCATCATGCTCAAATCTATTTCTAGAGTGAGCTTGTTGGTGTTTCATATAAACTATATTTATAGTTGTTTGATGATGAAATGTGATTATGTTATTAATGATGATAACTTGATCTTTCCTTAGAGAACTTATAAACTTGAGATCATATTGATAGTCACTATGAATACCTCCCTAACTAAGATGGATTGTTGAATTTGTAGCTATGGTCAGTCTTCATATTTGATGTACTTGTTCATAAGAAAATCAAAATTTTGTATCTATAAAAAATTTAAATGTTTGAAAATCTGGTTTTGGCCCATAAATGTGCAAGTAGGCCCTCCATATTCTAAAATACGGCTAAGCTCATACACACACATTCAATCTCATGAATGGCTATAAATAAAGGCACTTCGTCATCCTCAAAGGCACAATTTTGTCTGATCATATATACATCATTCTAGGCATAAAAACAATATATAGAAGTAGGTCGAAAAGGTATATTGACTAAAAAGTATCTTTGAAGTCTCTTGGAGTGATTTGTATCTTGTACAGGGTCTGAATTCTGTGTTAGAAGGATGAAAATGTGGTAATACATTGTGAACTAAGATCTAAATTTTGTGATCCTGTGGTGACACTTGAGAAACAGAAGTCCAAACTTATGTTGTGGTTCGAACTTGTGGTGACTTCTATACAGAAGTATTTGGTGACTTTTGATCCAAAACTTTGGTGATTGGTGACATGTTGTATTAGGTTTTGCCCATGTAGTTTATTGTTCGTTGGAGGAGTTAGTTAATCCCTCCTCGATTTAAGGTTTGAGCTGGACTTTCTTAGTATTTTCTTATAGAGGATAACTCTATATAAAAAGTTGCATCCCCTCACTTCATTTGTATTTTTGGATTGTGAGAGAACTGCCTCTTCAGCCTCTTAACTGAATATCTTTTGGTCTTACGGTATGGAAGGTTGGTATACCACTCTATTGCAAGGGTTTATGTGCTTCATGACTTTATGAGTTGATGATGTCGACAATGTGGGTCTTTAGCATAAAGTAAGCATGTTACTATTATTTCTTGATGGATGTTATGGTTAATCTTAGGTCGTGCATGATTTTTAGGTTGGTTTGTATGCGGTCTTCTAATTAGTTAGCTTGGAAAATATTAGACTTAAAACCAATATTTCTAGGTGGTTTTTCTCCTCTTGTAGACTTTGAAGCTTGCATGTCATTGGGAAATGATTAGGGTTTGGAAATCCCTAATCGCTGCTAAACCTTCTTTGAAAACCCCCATGAGAGATATTATTGACAAATTTGCCCAGATTGATAAGCCACTGGCCTCCAACCCTCTCATCGCTCTTATTCTTTGTAACCTCAAAAAACCCATTTGACTAGAATTCCCTCTTCACTTCACCTTGTGCTTCATTGCTTGTTCTAGTAATCTTAACCTAGATCATCCTAGAAAAGAGCTAGTGTAAATTCAGAAGAGTTTGGTGTGGCGAAAATCGCCATCCTTTTGAGTTATCCAAGAGTTTTCATTGATATTTGGGCTTGAATCTTAATATAAAGTTTGTGTGGTAACATTCTTGTCTGGCACAAGGAAGAAAACACTAAAAAAAATGTTTTGTTTTTATTTTTTTTGTTTTTGTTTTTCTTTTTAAATTATTGGTAGAAAAGGAGCCTATCCAAATGGGTTATGGAATCAAGATTAATGCAAGAGGGTTCGAATGTGATGAAGCGAGGGGCTATTAATGGTATCCTTTAACGAGACAAAGATATGAACCTAGTACAAAGTTGTTATAAAGAGGGTTGACTTTTACACTTGGTGGAGTTGGTTGGTTTGACCATCTTGTGTTTGATATATCTTGTTGGATTGTTTCTCTAAGGAAAGAATATTGTTTGGTTTTCCCCTTGTTAGTTTTGCCTCGGCCACTTGCCTATTTATGGTGTCGCTTTTCTACTGTGCACTGAGATTTCTACTTTCTTATCATTGCTATTAGTTGAATTTATAAAGTGAAATTATTTGATGAAGAATAAGGATTAAAAAAATCCCTAATAATTCACAAATAATTATAAGTAGTTGAAAACTAGTTCTTGTACACCTTGTACTTGGTTTCTCAACACTAGTAGAGCATACAACTCTACGTAATGGATACTATTTCATTCTAAGGGGGAGATTGATCCAAGTGGATGTTGGTAAATCATCGTGATCAATAATTTCTTTCTGTTGTCAGTGATTTACAAGCCCATGGTCTTAGTAAACCATGGTATCCACCCATGGTATTTGAAATGTGGAAGAAACAAAATAAAAATCTAATTATACAATTAGTTTTCACAATTTACAACCATTTGTTAATTTTTACCATAGTGATTTATGGTACTCACCCGTGGTTTTTTTGTATCCCATGGTATTTGAAATATAATGAAAGTGTATGACTCTGGGTGAAAAGACATCCATAAACAATATAAATATGAACCTTCACCATTATAAATGCCATGGATTTTCTCATGATGTAGTCTTATGACATTTTTACCATTTAATAGAAATAAGGTCTTTTCATATTATTATTTCCTCTACCTTATTTTCTATACACTTGTGATGTATTCTATTTTTGATATTTCCTCTACATTATTTTATATACACTTGTGACATATTCTATTTTCATTGTTTAGTCTCATTCCTTAGATAGCTTGGATAAAATTTTCCTCTCCTTTGGATTAGTGCATGACAATCGTAGGGGGGTGTCTATGGACTGCTTATGCATTGGTCTTCAAAATATATAGATTTTGTACACAACAAACAACATCATAAACATGTTTTGTTAACCAACAAAATGTCTAGAAAATTGATTGGAATTAAATGAAACTTTGTGTAGAATTTTCCTTGAAAATCATAATTGATAAAATGTGAGTGGACGGAAAGAAATAGATTGTCACAAGTGGTTAAGGAATCAAAACAAAAGGTAGAGAAAAACGTTTTTAGATATGCAATTGAACATCAAAGACTAAAAAGACAGAAAATTTGAACATCAAGCATAAAATATCTTTATTTTATATTAATCAAAGAGATGGTTTCACTACAATGACCGAGCTACAAAATAAATCTATTGGTATATCCTTGCTGGCTGAGAAAATCTCTTAGAAAAATGAGAGAGATAATGTTGTGGCGTGTTGTTGCTTTGTTAGGAAAATAACCCCTTTGGATGAATCCTTTCCTCCCTTTTATCATTTCCTTATTCTTCGTTTTGGGAAAGATCAATTTTCCATTGTGCAAGTTTTAAAAGAAAGCTAGAAGTGGAGTGGAATGAATTGGGGGGAGAGAGAGAGAGAGAGAGGTAGTTTCCTTAAATGCGTGGAGATCAAATTCAAAGGATATGTGAGGTTGACCTAGTTAATAATAAGTTATCATGATTAAGGTGGTGGTAAAGTGTTAGAAAATCGACAAAGTGGAAAATTGTTATACTTATTTTCTTTAACCTTGATACTTGCTTGTGAATCTTAGTTATCTTATTTTGTTCTTTTAGTTAGATCTATTCATCAAACAATATCAAGAAACTGCAACAAAAAAATAGGACACAGATATAGGCTCTTAGCCAGGGAAAAACCCCTCTAAGGGGAAAACCCGAAAACTTTTCTCTTCTTAGAATCTGCTTCGAATGAGATACAAAGACCTAATCCTCATACCAAGTCCTTCTCCTAGTACCAAGTCCTCCCTTCCTCAATTTCTTACTAGCTTCTTCCTTGCAACTTCATTATGCCAACAACAATACAACTACTTGACTTGCAACTTCAACTTCCTAGCTATTGCTACTCAACCTACAAATTTGGGCTAGCTTCTTTGTCCCTGCAACTTCTTGGAAACCCTAATACAACATCATTCTAAGACCTACTTAGATAAAGAAATCTCTCCTAAGGTTAACAAGGTATGGACAAAGGTTTTCCCTCTTCCGGCTACAAATTCTGTACTTCGCCCTCTTGCAACTCGAACCTGCAATTATAGCCTCCCATTGTTTCCATTAGAGAAATTCTGAGGTCTAAAATGGGCATCCTAAGGAATAATATAAAATAATAGTGGAAATAATAAAATAATATTAGATTACATTATCAAATTTTAGAGGGAAAAAAGAAAAAAATATGTTTTTCAACTCATATTTTTGACTTATCTCGCTACAATTTTACTCAAATTTCAAGCAGGAGCACTTGTTTGATGCACAATTCAATTCCTCATCCAGGGAGTACGCATGCTGCATACTTTTGATGGAACTTGCTACATGAAAAATGATAAATACATGAAAAACATGATTGTAATAAATTTTTTTCATGTATTTGTCATTTTTCATGTACCAATGTCCATAGAAAGTATGCAACATGGTTACTCCATAGATGAGGAATTAATTTTGCATCCAACGAGTGCTTCCACTTGAAATTTGAGTAAAACCATAGGGATAGAAGTTGAAAATATGAGGTGATAAAGTAGTCTTCTTATTTTTTTAACTTTTTAATCTTTTAACTTTTTAAGTCCAAAAATGGTGAATCATCCCCCATGGTTGACATCATCATCTTGAATCCTATCAATTCTTCTAAAGTTTATTTTGTTTATACATTTTTTTTTAGGCCCATTTTTTACCTCAAAATTTCTCTAATGTGATCAACTCTAGCATTTTACACGTGTGAGAGAGATAGAGCCCAGAAACCACAATTTTTCTCCTCCCAGCTTCTCTTAGACTTTTGCTCCCTTTTCCCAGTGTCCTAACCACAGTTCAAACTCTTTCCTTGATGGATCGAATTTGTGAGTGTGTGTCTCCAATTGAAGTTGAACTTCTGTTTATATAGCCTTCTCAAGGCATCGAATTCCCTTCTTTAGGCTAACTTGCGGATCCTAGGGCTAACTTGTACTCTTGTAGATTCTAGGACTTTCTAGACTCGAAATTAATTATTTTTATAATTGCAACTTGCCAAGAAGGGTCTTATACACATGATGTTGACTCCTTTGACTCAGGACAATAAGTCCGAAGACCTAAAAAACCCTAGAAGTAAGAAGAACATGCTTTTACCTAGAAGACCATCAATAATGATCATGAAACTGATGCTTTAATAATAACAATTTTTCTTTCTTCTTTTCTTGTTTTTTACATAGGATACATATCGAAATGAGTACAACAATTATAAATACCAAGACTACTTACATTTCCAACACTACCTCTTAATTAGGGAAGTATTCATAATTGTACAACCAATACAACATCATATTTAAAACTGAAGAGTTCTCAAAAAGAGTTGGATTGATAATCCATATTGTAAGCATCATCATTATGACCAAAATTATCCCTAAGGCATAACTAGACAAGCTCTACTTTAATCAAAAGCATTATGTTGGGAGGATTTATGTGTGATACCAAACTACCTATATAAGTTACATACCCCATCCAGATGTCCACAAGGTATGTCGTTTTATGACTATTCTTATCTTGGATCTCCATACCTGAGTCCTCAAAGAATATTGGTCCTCTTCGACCACTCTTTCGCTTGGATTCCTATCCCATCCTTAAAGAGTGTCGATCCTCGATGCTACTGCCTATCTTGGATTCAAAATCCTCACGGAGTATTAGTCCCTTTCCTTATTCAAGGAAACCACAAATTCTTATCCAATCCTCCACCATTCTCTCTTCATCACCTGAAGTGGAGAATACACATGTGATGTCCAACATCACTATCTCTCAACCAGAGAAGACATCCCTATTCTAACCTACTCTTTGAGAATAGTCCCTTGCTCCTTATCCAAAGAGACTCATTTCCTCCCTCTCAAAAACAGAGGAGATTCCTTCCTTCCAATAATGGAATCCAACATCACAAGCCTTCTAGCTTGTCTTCATCATAGTATCATTTATAACTAGTTTTTCATAGCTACATGGTTCCTTCTTATCTTCACATCTCTTTCATCAAGCCTACTTCTTTTTGAGGTATCATGAAACCATTTCCACTCTTTCATTCTTGTTGTTATCCTCCACAATTTCCTAGGCTGAGAGGAATCGATGGAGGTAACCACAGACCAAGCTTTCAGTTTGGTAGCTATCCCTACCAAACCAGAGAGGGCTCTTTCTATGAGGTCACAACCAAAGAATTGACTGGAATGTAAAAGGATTTTAGGCTAGATATGCTAGGCTCAAGTAGGTTTTGAGTTTTTAGGATTTTTATGCTGGATAAGGAATGAAAACTAGGTAGTTAGGTTAAAAGGATCAAAGGGTTACACCAACAAATATATAGAGGAGCAAGGTAGCAATAGTTTTGTGATCACTTAGAGTTTGTCAGTGTAGTGTAATGTTTAGAAGAAGAAAGATGTCTTAATGAGAATGTACATCATGAATTCATTAAGCAAGAAGGAAAATAACACACAATGATATTCCCATCAAAACAGAGCTTTATGCAAAGAATTATGCTTATAAACTTTAAGGAAAATCACTGAAGAAATGATGAAAGGAAAGAGAAGATGGATATCCTTCATATAAAACTATAGCAGAGAAAATACAATATCACAAACTACTTGCACATGAATTCCTAGATAATCACTGCAATTGTTCCTTTGATTTCCTGAAAATGTTCAAGTACAAAACTACAAGATTTCTCTCCTCTAATGTCCAACCCTCTCTCTGACTGAGAAAATGATATATATAGACCAAAATAAAAAAATTTCCCACTCTCAGGGGTTGAATCCATGAGCGGTGGAACATTTCCCAAGAATATCTCAACCAACAACTGAGACTGAGAAGGTTGAATACAATCTCTTCATTTAGACTTTGATTTGAGTTTTTCCTCATTAATAAGGGCTAAGTTAAACATAAAAACAACTTACTAAGATAATTTACCAATAATTACATCATCTAGATATCGAAATAGTAAAATTACATCATTAGGTCGAAATCTACTGAAGAAATGTTAAAGAAAAGCTCTGACAGAGATATGTGCAACGCGATCAGGGATATATGTAGCGCCTTCAGAGATATGCCTAGTGTGTGGCTTGCAGGAGGATTTTGGGGGCCTTTCCATGCTCCAAGTTTAGATCTTGATAGCTCATTGGAAAAAACTTGTAAGAGCACATTTGATCATCGGTGACTGACATGACCTACAAGCACTAACATTGGCTCCAACTAGGGATGGTAGCTCCTTGGATGTGTCAAGAACACCATAGAACAGGTAGACTTATTCATTAGGCATGGATTCAAAATGAAAAAGACCAAACTCAAACTGAAAATAGACTGACTAACTGAATTTGACAAACAATAAACAAAACAAACTATTTTTTTTTTAAACCAGCAGTTGATCAAAGAAGCCTTATGGCCTTCTCCTTGGGCTTCAAACTTCTATGATAGCTACTTCACACTTTGACATGAAAAGTAGACTGGAATATACAATGATAATGAAAATTTCCAGAAATTTCTTCAAGTAAATTAATGTTTGAGAAGCCTACCATTGATTGCTCCTCCCGAAAAATCTTGTCCATTCATCTCTTTCAACAGATGAGCATTCTTTCCTCTGAAAGATGAGATTCTGTACGGCCATTTCCATAGATTTTAAAACTTGGTGTTCTTAGCCTTTTCTTCATTATGTGCATCCCAATGAAGAACCACATCACCCATGTTGAAGTTATCTTCTTTAATCTTATGGTCATAAATAATTTTTATCCTTTCCTAAAGTTTAGAAATATTTTGAAATACTTCTTCCCTAGTTTGTTGTAAATGGGTCATCTGACTTATTCTTCATTGCATATCATTTGGTTCACTACCCATTTCCTACAAAATCTTCGTGACTGGGACAATAATAGATGAAGGAAAGACAGTATCAACCCCGTACACCAACTAAAAAGGAGACATGCCTACGGATTCCTTGTTACTAACTCTATCTGCCCATAAAGCATTAATGAGATTTTTATTCCATTTGTTCTTATTAACCTCCAAAACTTTCTTGATTATGTTGATCAAAGATTTATTGGAAGATTCAGCTAGCCCATTCCCTTGTGGGTAACAAGCAGTAGAATGTCCCAATGCAATATGATACTTCTCACAAAACTCCACCATCTTCCTGGACTTAAAAGCAACAACATTATCGGTGATTATCTTCTGTGGGTAGCCAAATCTAGATAGGATATTAGATTCAATAAACTGAATGGCAACAAAATCAATAGCTTGCTTGGTTGGGATTGCTTTAATCCACTTCGTAAAGTAATCTGTGGCTATTAGGATCCATTTGTGTTGTGCCGACGATGAAGGATGGATATCCCCAACAAAAGCAAGACCCCACTACTGGAATGGATCCAAGACTAAAACGGGCTGCAATGGAAATGGGAAAATTTTTATTTTTCCCTAAAAAATCTAACATTCATGGCAGCTCATCGTTGTTTTATACACATCATAAAAAAGAGTAGGCCAATAAAAACCAGTGCTCAAAATTTTGTTGGCTTTAGGTTTCAAAATAGGTGGCCACAACAATCTCCTTTGTGGAAATCACTCATCACATCCTTTGCTTCATTTTCGACTAGACAGTTCAACAACACCACCACTCACATCTTTCCAAAACAAAACACCATCAAGAATACAATACTTTGAAGCTTTCAACTCTGATGATCTACTTTTACCTTTGGGTACTTCCAACAGGGGATTTAAATGCTGCAATACATAAATTGTGTCTGAATACCATGGATATGAAGAGAACATGTATGATACATATATCTGTGAATCTTCTGCATCTTCTTCTGAGAGGGAAGTTATTAGATTGATATCTAATGCATGCAAATTTGATTTAGCCATGAGCTTTGCCAAACCTTGTCCTTTGATCAGGTTAGTTGGTTTTATCTCCAAATCATATTCTAACATTGTTGTAATCCATTTTCCTCACCTACCTTCTAGATCTGTCTGCATAAGAACTTCTTTTACTGTTGTTGTTGGAACATAAGCTAAAATGTGGGAATGCTGAATTTATACCCAAAAGTATTTTAGCGCTTTCACCAAGGCCAAAGCCTACTTCTCAATAATGTTGTACTTCAGCACTGGATCTCTTATTGTTTGACTGAAAAGAGTTATGGGTTGTTCATTTTTTTGATCCCTCTTTTGCATTAGGACAACTGCTAAAGTATGCTCATAGGTGAATGAAAATATAATAAAATCTGAGTTCTAATCGGAACTGATCAAAGTAGGAGCAGTAGATAATGAAAATTTAACCGCATTGAATGACTTCTTGGCATCTTCAGACCATCTTGCCCTACTATTCTTTTTTGGCATGTCAGTGATCTCTATCAAGTGTTCAACGAGATTTGGGATGAATCTCCTCAAAAAATTAATTTTCCCATTAAATGATTGAGTCTTTTTTGTTTCTTGGGAAATCTAACTGGTGAATTGCTTCAACTCTTGTAGGGCGAATGCGAATGCCATCCTTGGAAATAATATGCCCTTGTAGCATACCTTCCTCCATGGAAAATAAGCTCCTTTTTGGATTTAGTGATATACCGAATTTTTTGCATCTTTGAAAGACAATTCTTAGATGATGTAAGTGGTCTTCATGACAGTTAGAAAAAACTATGAGATCATCTAAATAAATAACTAGAAATACACCTTTTTTGCTGGTGAAAGCAATGTCTATTTCCCGGTGAAATGTCGCCCCTGCATTCTTTAATCCAAATGGCATCTTGGCGTACATGAATGTACCCCATGGTGTTGTAAAGGTTGTTTTCAACTGGGAATCTTTTAGCACCAAAATTTGGTTGTAGCCCAAGTATCTATCAAGCAATGACATCCTGGAAGACCCAACTACCCTCTACAGAATATGGTCCATCTTTAGAAGGGGATAATTGTCTTTCAATGACACTTTGTTCAAATTTCTGAAATCGATACAAAGATGAATCTCCCCCATCTTCTTTCTCACAGGGACAAGATTTTATATCCATTCAGAGAAAGGAATGGGAACTATAATACCATATTTGTAGAGTCTATTTACCTATTTCTCAATGGATGGCAGCAATTTAGGATTAATCCTCCTTAGCTTCTGGTGGAATGGCTGCTAATTAGGCTTAACTGGTATAGTATGCTAAATGATCTTCTTATCATACACCTTTAAATATGAATAGTCCCAAGAAAATACATTAGAAATTTTTTCCATTAAAGAGATGTACTTACTTTTCATCTCAGGAGATAAAGACTTTGACCATCTTGGGCTTGTCTGATGTACCAATGTTTACATGTTCAACACCTTTTTCTATGGGGACCATGGTGGGCTTTCTAATGACATCATCTCAATCAAATAACTCTTCCAAAGGTACGAGACCTTGTGGAATTTTATTATTTTTAACCTAAAACACTTCAACCTCGGTTGCTTCAATTTCCTAGTCATTCTCATCACATGCATCATCAATATGGGAATTCAGAAATTCATCCTCCATCTATAGAAACTTATTAATCTCTTTGTCATCCCAAAACACCTGCCAATATCTCAGATCATCAATGAAAGTTGGGCAGTGTTTAAGATGAATTGAATACTTCTTATTTGAGTGGATGGGGATCTTAAACATACTTGCTACAGTAGAAAGGGAATCAACCATAAAATTTTGAGTTCTAGGGACCAGACAAAGCATATTCTGAAAAAGTCTTAAGAATGTGAATGACAACATTTCGATAAGCTCACATCCTCAGATGTTTGGCCTAGTACTCCCCTTTTACATGTTTAATCACTAACTCAAAGTTTCCAGAAACTGAAATTTTCTTTGCTCCTAGCTTTTTAAGAATTTTAAGGCCAACAATCAATGCTTCGTACTCTTCCTCGTCATTCAAGCAATCAAAAGCCAACTTATAAGAAATTAATCTTACATTTCAAGGGACTTTACCTAATTGTTGCAAAGGACCATGAATCCACATGCCAATCCTAGCTCCTTCTTTTCCCAATGCACCATCAAACTCCATGGTCCAAAGACCATCTTCTTCACCCGGAAACTGAAATTTGTAGGGCTGATCTGTCTGACTTTTTGGATGATGACTTGTCATCTCAACAATTTTTGTTTTCTACACTAACTCAACAATCTTTTCAGGTGAATTTTCTGGCTGCAAACAATCTACATTCTGACTCTTTTTTTCAACAATCAAATCTTCTTGTACACTACTTATAACATCCAAAACTTCTAAAATTTCAACAATCTGACTATCATCATCTATTGGATTCATATCACTATACAAAATGAAAGACTCTAGGTTGGTATGTACAATGTGGATGGGGTGATTATTTGGTCTCTCTTTGCTACTAATCCTGCATTTCATCTTTTTCTCCTGGTATAGTTTTCTAAGATGTCCAAATATTGGTATAGTAGAATATGAGAAATCAAGTTGCAAGGTTGCTTTTAGTCTTTCCCCCAAAGACCATGAGAGCAACATGGCAAATCGTGGAGGTATATCAGCGACTACTACATCCTTTAACACATTGTTGGTTTTAATTTGGTCTAGGGACACTGCTAAGTCTTTGACAAGCCCAATGCATTTCACTCTTCCTGAATCAAATGAATAGAGGTCATGATAAGTTTGAGTGATATTTAGTCCAAGTTTTTCCATAATAGCTTTTGGCATAAGGTTATGTGAGGCACCGAAATCTAACATAGCATTATCGAGGATAAACTCATGGAGTTTTATACTAAGATAGAAAGGTGGGACTTCACTATCTTCAGGACTTCCCTCTAGAGTTGGACCAAACAAAATTTTAGGTTCATCATCAACAACATTGAGTATATCTGACATCTGATCTACTTTCAACATCTTAGCAATATGAGACTTGTACTTATCATTCTTGACTAGTTTAGTTAGAGGAATCGAAACTTTCAACTTAGAAATTTCATTATGTAAACTAAACTGATTGGATTGCTTGTCTACCTCTTTTGTAGTGGTGTATTTCTTTTTAGGTTGTCCTTTGGATTGAGACTCCTTTCTGTGACCTTCACTTTGAGCCTCCTTATCCTTTCTTACATTGTTGGTAGAAGCTTCATTAGTTTTATACCAATTTAGAATGATAATGTCATTTTCTCTGTTTTGCTCTACAAGGATTGTTTCTTTGTCTTGTACATCTTTTTGAGCATTTTGCCTTTTCTAATTCAATGTGACAGGCACATTCCTGCTCCTCAAATCGTATTGCTTCTGTGAATGGTTGAGAGAATTCTGATATGCCCTTTGGTACTGTTCGGTTTGCACTGCCCATGAACCATCATTTGCAAGGACAAGCTGTTGATCAGTTGGTGTAAAATACTCTTGAGAAAACTATTCTTCCTTAGTAAAAAAAGTAGGTAGTTCATCTCCCTCAAAGAAATGATATTCTTCAATAATCTCTTCATCTTCTTCTAGGCCTTCAGTGTAATTTTTTTGAAATGGAGTTCTGATTTGTCCCTGAGGATCCTGATTTTTCTGCTCTTTTTGCTTATTTGTGAACTGTGATTGCTGATGTCCCCGATAATTTGGATTCCTTATTGAAGGCTCTGCTTGTCGATCTAATATAGTCATTCTGTTCATCATTCTTTCCATGGTTTTTATCAGAGTGTCAAGTTTTACATCAAAATAATAAGAAGACTCTTCCTTAATGGTAACTTTCTTCTCAGGTTTCTTAGGTTTTATTTTTGACTTCTTGATAAGCATATTAGCTTCCACACTTACTGCATTTCGCTACATTTCTTCTAAAGTTGCAGGGTCTCTTTCCCTAAGCTGAAATGCGATGTATGGATCAAAGGCATCACAATATTGGAGGAGTGCTAAACCAGGGGGAGGTTTCATGTCATCAGGAATGGAATTATACACCTGATTGAACCTTATTGTGAACTCCTACACTGTCTCATTTGGGTTTCTTTTCATGGAATTATACTCAGCCAAAATATCTAGTGGGTTCTTCTTTTCTTGCCACCTGACTAAGAATAACTCTATCAACTACTAATAGCTATTGGTAGAACTGGCTGCCAAACTGCGAAAACATTTCTTAACATCTCCGGAAAAGCTCTGGGCTATGATTCTCATCTTAGCATCCTCTTCATCAACCTCTTCAAGATCGATTAAATCCACCAATTTGTGAACATGTTGCTAGGCTATGATTTCTGAACTTCCATAAAAAACAGGGAGCCTTTGGCCATATTTTTGAGGTAGAGTAGTGAGTTGACTAGGTAATAATAGAGGGGCAAACCGTGCCATGACTGTTGGAGGGGGTTGTACAGGTGCTACAATGGGTTGTGTTGATGGAGCTGATGATACTAATGGAGGTGGTGGTAAATTAACAATAACAGATGATGTAGCCGATGTTTTTGGATGTGCAGTGGAGGATGAAGTAGTAGCTAGGTTTTAGAGCTAATATTGAATATAAGCTTTTTTGGTGGTGATTTGAAGTTGGTCAGCTAGACTTTGGATTTTATCAAAGTTTAACCAAAGCTCATGATAGACTTTAGAAAAGAGGGATTTAGAAGAAGAGAGGTGGGAATCAAATTTAATAGGGTCAAGTACCACTTCAGAAAAGAAAGACTCAGATTCTGATCTGAAAAGAGATAGCTAAAACTGAATATCGAAAGAAAGATTTTCAACAGTGAATAATTATTCATGCAAAGAAGTAGTTCTTACCAATTTTCGAGCTGCACTTTCAGGAATAGGTGATTTGAGTTTCCTAAGCAGTTTCTCTGGATCATGAACAACAAGAGGTGGATATGGGTCTGGATTTGACCTTGTATTTATTTTAGGAGCTGTAATTTTTACACCTTGAACTTGATGTGATTTTTTAAATCGACCTTCTTTAGATACTTGAATTTGTCACCCACAGATCCAACCTTGAATGCACTTATAGAAAGAATACCAGGAATAATATATCAGTAATTTCCCCGAAAATGATGCCAAAAAATACTATCCTCCACAATGTCCTAGGCTAAGAGGAATCGACGAAGGTAACCACAAATCAAGCTTTCAGTTGTTGGCATTATTGCACAGGTTTGGCGCCATGGAATAGGTGTTGTCCTTGAAGGAAACTCACTCTAATGACAGATCACATTTCAGGCTCTCAGAATGAAGGAAATCATATATACGTAGGTTCACCTTAACGAAGCCGCGTATACACGCGGGTTAGACTTTCCAAAGTCGCGTATGCGTATACACGAACTTTCATACAAGGGAAAGCATGTACATGTGGGAAAAATTATTTTTGGTCCATGGTATTTTGTCCTTGGTATTCGAACCTATGGTTTTGGACCTTGGTATCTCGTCTAATGTGTTGATCCCAAGTATTGGGTCCTTGGTATTGATTTGTTATGGTTTTGGGCCGTGGTATTCAGAAAGGCAAGACTATAAAAGAGGAAGAAGATCATTGGGCAAAGATTATCTGAATTATTGAATATCTGATATTATGCTAGATCTGGAATACTGGTGATTGGATTATGGTGCAGATCTAGATCTGAATGAAGGAGGAACCTGAGCACAAGAAAAAGGATAAGTTCTCTTGATGGGTCAAAATCTTAAGGCTTGAATAGTGGTATCTCTATATGATTTTGATCTGTGATATGTGGCGCATGCTTGATCTATAAATATGATAATCTGGGTTAGCTAATGTCTGAATGTTTGAAAGAATGAATTATCCGTTATAGATCTGTACGCAAGTTTAGTGAAGTGAAGGCACGTATACACGCTGTTTTTGTAAGGGAAAGTAGCGTATACGCAGGTTGGTCTTGACACAGAAGCGTATGCACGCAGGTTTCTGAATAAGGAAGTAGCGTACATCTCTTGATTTATGTTCTAGCTGCTTCTGTTTATTGCTACAGTGTTCTAGGTTTAGAAGTGGTGTGTGATTACTATTACTGTGATCCAGGTACAGTTGTCAGAGAAGTGTTTATTTTGATTCAGTTTTGATTGGTGAAAAGGTGATTGGTTGATGTAGAAATTCTTGATGTTTGATGGATCCATTCTGAAAATTTATGAAACGTGGTCCCTAGAAGCAAAGAGAAGGTTGTAGCCTTCTGCAGGTAGTAGCCTGCGTACTAGTATCCCAGCTAGTACAAGAGCTAAGGGGGTTGTAGCTCCCTTCCAAGAAAAGATGGAGAACGAGAGAGGGTTGTAGCTCTCTGTAGGTAGCAGCCTGCATACTGGTAAAGGACTGCACCAGTACAGAAACAATGTAAAAAGAAGTTTCTAAATAAAGGAAGATAGAGACGAATTGCAGCAGGTGGTTTTCACGCACATTGAGTTTCCACCTTATATCTTGTGTTCTTGTGTGTGATTGTCTCCTGCTCTGTTTCATTGTTTCTGGTTACTATTTATTTGATTCTGATACATAGATTAATGATCAACATTTGTAAGATAAATTAAATTATAAGTCTGCATGGCATACGTGGGTTTCCTTATCTGTAGTTGCATATATACGCGGTTTTCACTAACTAATGTAGCGTATATGATATGGGTTTGAAAAAGGAAATAATTGACTTGATAATAC
>APFE030529832.1:234397-257258 GCA_000404065.3 Pinus taeda
AAGTGTTAGAGGGGAAGCTTCTGGAAGATTCCATGATCTTCCACCTCGCATTTTTGTCCCTTCCATTTGTCCATTCTCGACCATCGCACCCTACAGAGGAGAAAAACAGTATGTATCGCACCCTGTACATTGGGAAGGTGATATGCATCACACCCTCTGCATTGAGCTTTCAGTATGGTCCAGTTTTGACCATTTATGAGCGGTTTTCAGTGGAGAACTTTTGGGAGATGATGTAATCAGTTGACCTTGTTCCTTTAGGCAGTGAAGAAACACTTTCAAGGACTTAAGAGCCCTAATTTTATCGACATTTGTGATTGGGGCTGAAGTGCCCAAAAATTTGTATAACAAGTGGGACTTAGAAAAGAGATTGAGAAAACTAAAGCTCTTAATCTTAGATTTGTTAAAGGATCTGAAACGTTAGATGAGATTATCAAAGTGCAGCGTTCTCCACTAATCAAGATAGGTCTGGGATATAATGAAGAAGCATCTCAAGTAGAGAAGCCATCCGCCTCCAAAAGTTATATTGATGCAGCAAGGAGAAGTGAAACAATTGACAATCGACAGAAAAGGCACAATGCTGCTCACCAGGCAAATCAGGGACATTTTTCTTCAAGAATGAACAGAGATCACCAAGTAAATCAGGGGGAATCTACTTCAAGGATAAACAGAAGCTACAACAGACCACAGGTAAATCATTCTCAATTTTCCTCAAGAATGGATTTCAATGAAAACTACAATCATTCTGTATGCAGGGTTGATAATCGCAGGAATTTCTTCAATGGCCAATGTTTCTCTTGTCACAAATTTGGACACAAAGAAGCTCAGTGTGTTGCGTACAAAACTATCATGACTAGAGAAACTCAAAAATAGAGGAGTATGACTGGGATCATGAAAAGGACCTACAATCACTTTTCTTCTCTTGAAAATGAAATAGAATGTTCTATTTGTAATAATTTTGGTCATGAAGATCCTGAATGCAGGAGCAGGTTTCGACAGACAACTTAGAAGGAGAAAGCTTCAAATATCAAAACATGGAGAATGAAAGAACCACAACAAGAAAGATGTGGTATAGCCTTATATGTGGAAGGGCAAGAAAATCAATGGTACATTGACAGTGGATGTTCGAAACATATGACAGGTGATAAAGAAAAACTTCAGTCATATAGTGCCTTGGAGAAGGAGAAGAAGGTCTCATTTGGAAATGACACCCTTGCACTCATAAAAGGTAAAGGTTCTGTTATTTTAAAAGAAAAGGTCAAAGCAGGAAATGTTATGTATGTTGATGTCTTAAAGCATAATCTATTGAGTGTTAGTCAGATGTGTGATCAAGGAACAGAGGTAATATTTCGATCAAATGGATGTACTGTTCGTGATCTTGATACAGGAAAAACAATGATCAAAGGCATAAGAACTCCAAATAATTTGTACATATTCACAGAAGGACAACATCAATGCTATCTAAGTAAGAATGATGAACACTGGCTATGGCACTGGAGATTAGGGCATCTAAGCTTCTCGCAAATAAGGAAAGCATGCAAATACCAGGAAGTTCGTGGTCTTCCAGACATCCAAATTCCAGATAATACAATATGTAAATCATGTCAGTTTGGTAAGCAAACCAGAACTAACTTCCCTGAGAAGGAAGGATAAGCTAGCAGGCCACTTGAACTTGTCCATACTGATGTATGTGGTACATCTAGGAAAAGGTCAGCTTGGGGAGAAGAATACTTTATATTATTCATTGACGATTTTTCCAGGATTTGTTGGATGGGACTTATGAAGCATAAAGACGAAGCCTTCGAAAAATTAAAATCTTTCAAAGCCTTGGTTTAAAACGAATCAGATCACAAAATTAAATGCCTCAGGTTTGATAGAGGTGGGGGGTTTACCTCAAATGAATTTTTCGATTTTTGTGAAGAACATGGAATAAAAAGGGAATTCTCTACAGCTAGGACTATGTTAGCACCTAAATTCGCCTTAGGTTGAAAGAAGGCAAAATTCAGGGTAACCACAAACCACGCTCAGTCTGGTAGCTAGCCCTACCAGAGCAGGAGAGGGCTCTCTCCGAGTCACACTCAGTGAATAAGTGAATGAAAAGGCCTAAGATGACTTACAATGAACTAATTGTCTTAGGCTAGTAATTGAATATGAATACAAGGAGTGATTTTTATGAATGACTGTGTTTCTGGGATGTTATGGGACCAATGGAACTCAATGAACAGAGAATTTAATACAAAGGCACAGATTATTTGGTGAGGCAAGGTAGGCAGAAAGCCTAGCAATTTAGTTTTAAGATAGTGCGGAATGGAGAGATTGATTTAAGAGGGTGAAAAGGACATGGAAAACATGAATCCTTTTCAACAGAAGAATAAACACTGAACATGAAATTTTCCCACAGGCAGAGCAATAAAATTGAATTCTACCTAAGCTAACTTAGAAAATTTCAATGGAAATGAATATTAAATGAGCTATGAAACATGACAAGATACATATGAAACATAAGAGACACATTTACTACACTCACAACCACATGAATCTCATGAAACAGAGCCACTGCCTTTCATTAATCCTCTGTAAAAAATATACAATGCAGAAATAGAGTTTCTTTCCCACAGTCTCCTAGAAGTTACAAGCCAACCAACCCTTTGCAAATAGTTTGCATACAATATATAGAATGTGTCATGAAGAGATAGAATTTCAAGGGTTGGGGATTTACTTGAATCATTACAAAATGAAGGTGGAGAGCCAAATAGCAGCTACAGGTGCAATGCCACAAACATGACAAATGGCTTGGGTGGCCCTTTGCCTTCCTTTGCCACTTGGATAACTGACCATCTGGAGTGAAAATGCTTTTAAAACTGCCTTAGGTGCCAAAAGACTGAAGTGCATATGAGTGGGCCCACTTACAAAAAGTCGGGAAGTGAAATTTCGCGAAACAGAGGCATTATGGGCCTTTCTTCCTATATGTGTTGCGCCCTTTTCTGTATGCATCGTGCCACTTTGAGGCCAGTTTTGAGGCACTTTTTGGAGTCCAAAATGTGCTGAAGTATCCTCGTTGGAAAGCCTGTCCTGTCTGCTTTCCAACCCAAGTGGAATTTTTGAATTTGGAGCTCATTTTCCCCTCCAAATCTTCATTCTCCCAAGACTGCTTCCTGTGTGTCAAAATAGGGGCAGTGAGGCCATTTTTGAGTGTTTTTTTGCCCTTTTGGTGGCGAAGATCTTCTCCAAATTCTTGCTCCATGTGCCAGTAGTCGTGATTTTGCATGCTAAATCCAAAAATGTAAACCATTTCTCATTTGGAGCTCCCAATCCTATGCGCCGCGCTAGTGGCATGACGCGTATAGAGAAAAAACCTGTTTTTGTGCCAAAAATTTGTCATGTGACCAAAAGTTTACCAAATTCCTTGAAATTTGGGCTGGAGGTCCTGTATGAAGTTCTATGCTATGCCAAGGAAGCTTCAGCCAAGATTCGAAGTCGATCTTGCTCTTTTGCCTCTTTTGCCTCTTTTGTTTCTTTGCTCCATTTTGCCTTCAAGCTCCTTATTCGGGCCTTTGCACTCATGTTTCGTTCCCTGTAATGACAAGCCATCCTCCTCAATATGGTTTTGTCCCTATTTCCCTTCTCTAGCAGCTTCTCCAAGTGTAGATTGACCCGATCTAACCAAGACTCACGATCGTTGTTGATCTCTTGCTCCAAGGTAGTGAGCTCGATCCTCCTCTGCTGGGCAGCTTGCAGATTTTCACAGATGCTTTGCAGCTCCATGATCATATGTTGATCCTCAAGCTGTTTGTTTCTCTATTCCAGATACTTGCTGACCAATCTAGCTCTCTCCATATTGAGTATCAAGTCTTGTGTCTCCGACTCCTGCTCCTAAATGGTCATCCTGAGTTTGGCATTTTCTGCCTCTGTCTCTTCATCCTGTATGAGGATGACATCGGTCTCCTGTACACCTGATGCCCCCTCATCATGCACGGGCTTCTTGCCCTTGTCCAATACCTGTGTTGTCAATGCCGGAAGTGAGGCCCTTTCCACCCTGGGTGGAGATAACACTCGCTTTGCTGCTGCAAACAAGTGCCTACTGCCTCTCTGATATGTAATGAAAACTGGCATGGTAGTGGTCTCATGATGCTAATGCTGATAAGAAGGACCACCCAACTCCTGCTCGGGCTCTAATAGTACCTGTGGTGTGATGAAGAAGTCACGGGAGATGAATTCCTCCCAAGCAATTCCCTGCAATCCCAACTGATGATCTACCAAAATCTGGATAAGAGCGAATTGACACACACTGTTAAGCTGCTGCTGAGGAGTCTTATGTAGCATGAAGGTGTTCATCCTCTCTATATTCCTGCATATGAAAAATGGGAGGTTCATCATCCTCACCCTGGTAAAGTGCATGAGCAAGTGGATGTGATAGGCATACATTCGAGAGAACCTCCCCTCACAGCTGAAGTATTTCATGATCAATATCATGAGTTGAGCATACTCATTCTTCAAGTATCTGAAGGGAAATACTCTTGTAAGCTCATTCAAGAATCTGGCTTTGATGTAAGGCTCATAGTGTTGCCTTTCCACCTTCTTCTTCTTATGCCACTGCTCCCCAACATTTGGTATACCTGTTTCCAGTGATATAGCTTCGGGTGTCAATGTGAAAGTGACCCCGACCAAGGAAGATTGACCTCCATGTAGATGAATCACAAATAAACGGGCCAACTCATGATGAACTCTGACATTTGTCACCCTTTGACAAAATTTGAAACATGATAGGTGCTGGAAGCATGACATGGCAAGAGGGCATGCTTTTAACTCGGTGAGGGTAGTGGGTTCGTCCCTGACATGTTTGCCACTCTTGTGGTGTCTCCTGGGAGCCTGCTCTTCTGAGGATGAGTCACTCTGTGTCTCCCTCTCATACTCGGATGAATGCTGTGATGACATGACTGCAATGTGGACTGTGATTAGGCTACCCCTTTGATGATGGTGTGAGACTGGGTGCCTTTGTAATATTTGTTACCAAGGGGAGCAATGAAACAGGAATTGTTAGGAAGGGAGTGATGAAATGGGGATAGGGTTTATAGGGAGAACTTTGTTAGGGATATGGGAGGAGTTTGGGTATTTTGATGGGGTAGGGCTTTGGGGTTTTAATTGAGCAATAGGAGGAGGGGAAAGGGAATATGAGTTTGGTAGTGTTAGGGTAGTGATAAAAGGAAAAAATGACATAAGGGAATAAGGGACAGGGGTAGGGTAGGAAAAATAATCCTTGGCAGCAACAACACTGTTACACAACCCTAGAAAAATGGATTTTTTTTGGTGTCTTCTTGGGTTTTCTTTATGAAAAGTTTTTGCATTCAATCACCGGCAATAACCCACCATCTCTTTATCAAATTTGATGCACAAGTGAGTTTGAGAGCCTACCTTGCAATTAGAGGGGCTTCACAAAAAATTTGAGTGAGTTTTGGCACATTCTGGGCGCTTTGTCTCTGTGCGCCGTGCCCCTGTCTGTGTACGCCACGCCCCGGGTGTGTGTCGCCCTATTTATGCATTTGAATGGTGGGAGGGTGCTGTGTGCGCCACGCCCTGCGTGTGCGCCGCGCCCTTGCCTGTGTGCGTCGTGCCCCTGTAACCACCTCCAAACTGACTCAGCTCCTAGTTTATGCCTCTGATTGTATGCACTACGCGCAAAGCCCAGTGCACCACGCTCTGGGTATGCGTCACGCCCTTAATGAAATTGCACTGTGGGTAGGCTGCGTGTGCGCCGCGCTCGTGGTTATATGTGCCGTGCCCTCCAAAGTTGCCTCCAACTCACTCAATCGCTCACTAATGCACGCTCACGCCTTTCCAACACTTCTCCAAGACTTGTAATGGCACAATGCATTTTTTTTTGACAAAATTTTGTATATATAGCCTTGGAAGAGATGGATTTAATTTTTTCCTCTTCAAAAACCCATTTTTCTAATGTCTGAGTTTTGCACTTTTTCACTGAGTTTAAAACACACTGATTTTCACTTTCCCTTTGAAATTTTAGCTCGAATGATGCAATTTTTGGCACTCTTTATGGGGATTGCACGACAGGACATTTCGCCACGGAAACCATGACTGCATCTAAAAAAATCACTTGACGACTTTTTTGAAAATTTTGTCATAAATGAGACTGTTTGACTTTTCTTCAGAACAGAGTTTTGAATAAGAGTCGGAGTCTATCCACATGATGATGAAGCTCTCTGAGCCATAAATGTGTAAGGGCCTCACTTTGGCCTGCATGGCTTTACTGGACATGTTCAAAGACCAAATTGATGAACTCCTAGACCTAGACCTCGAAATGACCTTTGTCCTTTAAAGGACCAGACCTTGACTATCATGGACTTTGATGATGATTGAAAAAAGACCTGAGCCAACAGGAGCCAGACATGAGGGGGAATGACTATCATGACTTTCTCCGTCAGATTATGGCATGCCCCTAGCAGGATGCAACTGGGAGAATGGAGCGGGACACCTAATCATGAAATGCATAAAGAGTTTTGATCTCTGACGGAGGACTAACCAGACCAACTCTAACATTGGCTCCAATGGGGGATGGTAGCTCCTTGGAGGTGCCAAGAACAACAGATCTCTGGAGGAGCTAGACAGTGCCTTCGTCCATTGGGCTATGGAGTCATCATTTTGATAAATAATATAGGACTCTGACTCATTTATGAAACTAAAACGACCAAAAGGAAACCGACTCAAACTTGACATTGAAATGACTTAAAGACTAGTTTGAACAACTCTAACGAAACTGAAATAAAATGGTATTTACAATGACAGTGGAAGTAGCGTTAACAACTTAGAACTGGTACTTCTTGAGCAGCCGACCATTGATCAGCCCTCCTGGACAATATTCTCCGTTTATTTCCTTAAGAAGAAAGGAATTTTGCCCCCGATATGCTGCAATCTTGAAAGGACCTTTCCAGAGGTTCTCGAACTTACCGTGTTTGCCTTTCTCCTCATTCCTTGCATCCCACTTCAGCACTACATCATCCACCTGAAATTTATCCACCTTTTCCTTTCTATCATATATTTTCTTGATTTTCTCCTGCAATTTGAATGTGTTCTTGAAAACTTCTTCTCTGTTCTGCTGCAAGTGGACCATTTGATTCAGCCTCTTCTGCATGGGATCTTCTTCATTGCCAGCCTCCTGAAGAAGTTTGACAACTAGGGCAGCAAGAGAGGAAGGAAATACCGTATCAACTCCATAAACCAGCTCAAACGGTGACGTACCTATGGATTTCTTCTGGCTAACCCGATCTGCCCAAAGCGCATTTACTAACCTCTTATGCCAGCTCTTCTTGTTCATTTCCAAAAGCTTCTTGATTATGTTGACCAACGACTTGTTTGAAGATTCTGCCAATCCATTGCCTTGTAGATGATAGGCAGTTGAATGACCCAAAATGATGTGATATTTATGACAAAACTCTACCATCCTCTTTGATTTGAAAGCTACTGCGTTATCGGTGATTAGCTTGTTCAGACAACCAAAGCGAGACAAGATGTTATTTTCGAGGAATGAAATGATTACCGCATATGTAGCTTGTCTGGTGGGAATCGCCTCAATCCATTTTGTGAAGTAATCTATGGCTGTGAGGATCCATCTATGCTATCCGGAAGAAGTGGGATGAATTTCACCAATGAAATCCAACCCCCATTGTTGAAAAGGGGCACTCACCTCTATGGGCTTGAGTGGTAGAGGCTGTAACTTTCGTTTTCCTTCGAAAATTTGACACTTATGATAGTGCTTGACCATCTTATATACATCAGCAAACAATGTCGGCCAATAGTATCCTGCTCTCAAAATTTTGTTCGTTGTTGACTTCCAAAATAGGTGACCTCCACAGTCTCCTTGGTGGCAGTCCTCCATGACTTTCTTTGCTTCCTTTTCCACCAAAAAATTTAACAAAATGCCACCGGGATCTTTCCAATACAGTGCTGAATTAAGAATGCAAAACTTGGTAGCCTTCAACTTGAGTGTTCTTTCTTTGTTTCTATTCACGCCGGGCGGAGGTGACAAATTTTTGAGCACATATATGACATCAGAATACCATGGAGAAAGAGAAAATATTTCAGATACCTGAATTGACGATTCTTCATCATTCTCATTGGACGAAGCAATGATCAGATTTATGTCCAAAACATGCAAGTTTGATTCAGCCATTAGCTTCGCCAATCCCTGTCCTTTCACCAGTTTTGTGGGGTTTATTTCTACGTCATATTCCAGCAAGGCTATAATCCACTTGCCTCTTCTTCCTTTCAGATCGGCCTGTACTAAAACATCTTTTACAGCAGTGTTAGGAACATAGGCTAGACGTGAGAGTGTAGAATATACACCCATAAATCTTTCAATGCCTTCACAAGTGCAAGACCCTGCTTCTTAATGATGTTATACTTTAAAGCTGCATCTCTTATAGCTTTGCTGAAAAATGGAATGGGTCTTTCATGATCACCTCTCTTCTGCAATAATACCGCTGCCATCGTATGCTCCGAAGCAAATGAAAACAATATGAAATCCTGAGTATAGTCCGGGCTTACTAGAACTGGTGCTGAGCAAAGAGCCAATTTGACCACATTAAAAGATTTTACCGCCTCTTCCATCCATTTCACTTGGCTGTCCTTCTTAAGCATGTTTGTCATTCTCTTAGATGCTCCACGAGAATGGGTACAAAGCGGTGGAGGAAGTTCATCTTACCATTGAATGATTGTATCTCCTTTTTATTCCGGGGCAGATCTATTTGTCTAATTGCTTGCACACGTGCTGGGTCAATACGGATGCCATCCTTTGAGATAATGTGTCTGAGTAGTTTTCCTTCTTCCATGGCGAACAATCTCTTCTTTGGATTCAGTGACAAGCCGTATTTTCTGCACTTTAGGAAGATAGTCTTAAGATGGTACATGTGCTCTTCATCAGATTTAGGAAACACCGTCATCCAAATACACCACCAAAAAGACATCTTTCTCATTTGCAAAAGCCAAGTCCATAGCACGCTGAAATGTGGCACCCGCATTCTTCAAACCGAAAGGCATTTTTGTGTAATGAAAGGTTCCCCATGGAGTGGTGAACGCTGTTTTGTCTCGGTCATCCTCATGGACAGAAACTTGGTTATATGCGGAATAACCATCAAGTAGTGACATGCGAGATGCCCCCACTACTCGCTGAAGTATATGGTCCATTTTGGGCAGTGGATAGTTGTCCTTCAATGAGACTTTGTTAAGATTTCTGAAATCAATGCATAAGTGAATCTCCCCTGTCTTCTTCCTTACGGGCACCAAGTTATAGATCCAATCTAAAAACCTGATTGGCACAATGATCCCTGATTTGTACAACCTGTTGATCTCCTTTTCAATAGATGGCAACAACTTTGGATTTAGCCTTCTCAACTTTTCTCTGACTGGTTTTTGACTGGGCTTGATGGGTATAGTGTGCTGAATTATATTGGTGTCATACATCTTTAACTCGAAATATTCCCAAGCAAACACATCTGCAAATGAAGACATCAAACTGATATATTTGTCCTTGATCTTTGGCATCAATGCTTTGGACAATTTTACCAATTTAGTATTCGCAGCTGTCCCGATATTGACCTCTTCCACACCCTTCTCTGTTGGCTGCAATGTCAGCTTGCGGGCTACATCATCCTGATTGAAGAGTTCTTCTAGAGGTATCAAGCCTTTGGGAATAACGCTATTCTTCAGCTGCAGCACATCCATTTCATTGATCTACATTTCATCTGCACCATTTCCTTTTCCATCGTCATTTTCTTCACCAATTGAGGTATCTTTAAACTTGCCTTTGTTTTGCAGAAAATCATTAATCTCGTCATCATCTTGGAACACTTGCCAATATCTCTGATTGTCTGGAACGGTTGGATGGTGCTTGACATGGATTTCGAATTTGTTACTAGAGTTTATTGGGATTTTCAAACTACTCGCTGCCTTAGCAAGAGCATCGACAATGCTATTTTGTATGCGAGGCGCACATGTCAAGGTGTATTCTGAAAATAATTTCAAAATGTCTAGGATTGCATTACGGTAGGCCTGCATCCTAGGATGCTTTGCTTGATATTCGCCTCTGACCTTCTTGATAACCAATTCAGAGTCGCCATATACTGAAATCCTCTTAGCGTTCAACTTTCTTAGAATCTTTAGGCCAGCAATCAGAGCTTCATACTTAGCTTCATTATTGGAACATTCAAAAGCCAACTTGTAAGAGCATACCCGTACGTTACTAGGGACCTTGTTTGGGGTGGAGAAAGGACTGCGTACACAAATTCCTATTCCAGCGCCATCATTTCCCACTGCTCCATCAAAATCTATGGTCCAAAAACCTTCTTCCTCCTCTTGCAAGTGCTGGAAATCTGTTTGTTGTGCCTTGCTTGCTTGCTGTCCATTGCTTTCAGCTGATGGCCCAATGGTGTTCTTCTTTTCTTGTTCCTCTTTCTTCAAAACTTCTCTGAAATTTTTTGTTATTTCCAAAATATCATCTGCTTCTACCAATTGACTACCTATATCATTTAAACTATTTGAATACAAAACAAAAGACTCTAAATCTGTATGTACATGTTAATAGGATGATTTATTGGTTTCTCCTTGCTTGTGATCATGTACTTCATTTTTTGTTCCTAATATAATTTCCTCATTTGTCCAAACACTGGAATCGTTGCATAGGAGAAATCTAGTTGTAGTGTCCCTTTTAGTTTCGCTACCCAAGACCTGGAAATAAGCATGCCAAACCTTGGAGGAATGTCTGCTACCACAATATCCATCAAAACATTCTTCACGGGGAGATGATCCAAACTCACAACCAAGTCGTTGATAAGACATATACATCTTACTCTGCTGGAATCGAACGAATAAAGATCATGGTATTGCCGGGTGATGTCCAGACCAAGCTTGTCCATGATTTCCTTGGGCATGAGATTGTGAGAGGCTCCAGAATCAAACATGGCGTTATGTAACACAAAATCATGCAACCTTAAACTGATGTAGAAAGGTGGCACATCGCTGTCATGAGACTCACCATTTGATGCTAGTCCAAAAATCATTTTAGGTTGATCATCTTTGACATTCACCATGTCGGAAATTGTGTCCAAATTTAACATTTTAGATACTTGTCCTTTATAACTGTTGTTCTTCAATATTTTAGTCAAAGGGATGGATATTTTTAGCTTGGAAATCTCATTCTCTAAATTGAAAGCGGGAATCCTTTCTACCTCTTTGACTGGGATTTCTTTCCTATCCCTTTCTTTCGATGTAACTAGCTGATGTGGTGGTTCTGCTGATGTTGATTTGCTGCTCTCCATTTCAACCACCTCCTTTCCTTTCCTTTGTGTGCCTGCTGAATCATTCTTCGGCGCTTCAACATCCTTCTTTTTCTGAATGGGTCTGACTGGCACATCCCTGTTTCTAAGTGAATATCACTGCTGTTGGGTGGACAAAGCATTCATGTAGCCTCTTTGGTATTCATCTAATTGCTCCTCCAAGACGGTGTCACTTGCTAGAATGAAATCTCCATCTTTATGTGCAGCTGAATTCTCTGCATACTCCTCTTTAGTGAGATAAGTAGGCAAATCGTCAGGAGTAAAGAGGTGATTTTCTTTGCCTATTACATTCCCATCTTCATCTGATTCCGATCCATGCAAAAAATTTTGCTACAAAGGTGTTTGTACTGGTTGTTGTGCAATCAGCTCTTGAGCTCGCCAATCTCTCTGTCTTATTTTATTATGTGGTTGTTGTTAGCCACGGAAGTTAGGATTTTTAACTTGTGGCTTCGGTTTGTCAAGTTTCACTCTTTCAAGCATCTGCTCTACCTTCCGAAGTAGCTGATCTACCGAGGAAGATTCTTATTTTGCAGTGATCTTCTTTTTTGCCTTTGCTCTAGCTCTCTTGGTCAGCAGATTTGCTTCAATGCTGACTGCTATCTTCTGCATGTCTTCCATTGTAGCTGGTTCTCTTTCTCTCAATTGACAAGCCATATCAGCATCAAAACCATCCGGGAACTTCAACATGGCTAGTCCCACAGGTGGCGTTAGACTATCTGGAATTTCATTATACACTGTATTGAATCTAATGCAATAATCTTGGACCGACTCACCAGCGTCGTTTCTCTTGATTTGCTCATACTCGAACAGAATTTGAAGAGGATTATTTTTCACTTCCCAGTGATTTAAGAATTGTCTTTGTAGGTCTTCCAAGGTAGCGATACGTGCAGATAGTAAACCTCTGAACCATTTCCTTACTTCACCTCCAAATGTTTGTACAAAAAGTCTCATCGCCACGTTCTCCGCATCTATCTCATGAAGTTCATAAAAGTCTACCATTCTGTCCACATGTTGCTGCGCATTAATTCCATTAGGAGTGCCACCAAAAAATGGGATTTTTCTATGGTAATCAGTGGGCATATCATCTAAAATTTGAGGCAAAACAAGAGGTGCGAAACGGGCAGCTGTCACTTTTGGTGGATTTGTCCTCAGAGGCGTTGGAAGAGTGTGCACAATTTTTAAGGAGCTAGCAATTGGAGTTTGAAGTTGAGCTATTATGTAGTTATCAATAGACCAGTTAGCCCTTTCCGTCTCCAAGTCTACAAGAAACTGTGAATTGTGGACAATAGAGTTAACTGCTCTTTCAGACTTGGTTTCAAACAACGATAATTCAAAATGCTCATCAAACTCTATCTCTTCAATATACTCAAAAATGTCCGGGCATGGATGAGATTTGAGCACGGGTGATATAGAGCTTTCTTGATGACGATTTCTTGAAATCAAATTGGGATTTTCGTAGATAAGCGGAGGGTCGGGATCTGGATTAGCTCTGGTGTATCTTCGAGGAGCTAGCATGCTATTGAGAAAAATCAAAGGACGCAACCTACTTTACTCCGCCTATCAAATCCTAAACTTATCATCTAGAAGCTTAGAATTATTACGACGCAAGGGGATTTGATTTGTCATCCCTAGCAGAGTCGCCACTATGTTAGCACCTAAATTTGCCTTAGGCTGAAAGAAGGCAAAATTCAGGGTAACCACAAACCACGCTTAGTCTGGTAGCTAGCCCTACCAGAGCAGGAGAGGGATCTCTCCGAGTCACACTCAATGAATAAGTGAATGAAAAGGCCTAAGATGACTTACAACAAACTATTTGTCTCAGGCTAGTAAGTGAATATGAATACAAGGAGTGATTTTTATGAATGATTGTGTTTCTGGGATGTTATGGGACCACTGGACCTCAATGGATTATTTCATGAGGCAAGGTAGGTGGAAAGCCTAGCAATTTAGTTTTAAGATAGTGCAGAATGGAGAGATTGATTTAAGAGGGTGAAAAGGGCATGGACAACATGAATCCTTTTCAACAGAAGAATAAACACTGAACATGAAATTTTCCCACAGGCAAAGCAATAAAATTGAATTCTACCTTAGATAACTTAGAAAATTTCAATGGGAATGAATATGAAATGAGCTATGAAACATAACAAGATACATATGAAACATAAGACACACAATTTATACACTCACAACCACATGAATCTCATGAAACAGAGCCACTGCCTTTCATTAATCCTCTGTAAAAAATATACAATGCAGAAACAAAGTTTCTTTTCCACAGTCTCCCAGAAGTTACAAGCCAACCAACCCTTTGCAAATAGTTTGCATACAATATATAGAATGTGTCATGAAGAGATAGAATGCCCAAGGGTTGGGGAGTTACTCGAATCATTACAAAATGAAGGTGGAGAGCCAAATAGCAGCTACAGGTGCAACGCCACAAACATGACAAATGGCTTGGGTGGCCCTTTGCCTTCCTTTGCCACTTGGATAACTGACCATATGGAGTGAAAATATTTTTAAAGCTGCCTTAGGTGCTGAAAAACTGAAGTGCATATGAGTGGGTCCACTTACAAAAAGTCGGGAAGTGAAATTTCACAAAATAGAGGCATTCTGGGCCTTTTTTCCTATATGCGTCGTGTCCTTTTCTGTATGCGTTATGCCACTTTGAGGCCAGTTTTGAGGAACTTTTCGGAGTCCAAAATGTGCCTAAGTATCCTTGTTGGAAAGCCTGTCCTGTCTGCTTTCCAACCTAAGTGGAATTTTTGAATTTGGAGCTCATTTGCCCCTCCAAATCTTCATTCTCCCAAGATTGCTTCCTGTGTGTCAAAATAGGGGCAGTAAGGCCATTTTTGAGTGTTTGTTTGCCCTTTTGGTGGCCAAGATCTTCTCCAAATTTCTTTCTCCATGTGCCAGCAGTCGTGATTTTTCATGCTGAATCCAAAAATTCAAACCATTTCTCATTTGGAGCTCCCAATCCTATGCGTCGCACCAGTGGCGCGACGCGTATAGAGAAAAAACCTGTTTTTGTGCCAAAAATTTGTCATGTGACCAAAATTTTCCCAAATTCCTTGAAATTTGGGCTGGAGGTCCTCTATGAAGTGCTGTGCTATGCTAAGGAAGCTTCAGCCAAGATTCGAAGCCGATCTTGCTCTTTTGCCTCTTTTGCCTCTTTTGTTGCTTTGCTCAATTTTGCCTTCAAGCTCCTTATTCGGGCCTTTGCGCTCATGTTCCGTGCCCTGTAATGACAAGTCATCCTACTCAATATGGTTTTGCCCTTATTTCCATTCTCCAGTAGCTTCTCCAAGTGTAGATTGACTTGATCTAACCAAGACTCATGGTCGTTGTTGATCTCTTGCTCCAAGGTAGTGAGCTCGATCCTCCTCTGCTGGGCAGCTTGCAGATTTTCACAGATGCTTTGCAGCTCCATGATCATCTGTTGGTCCTCAAGCTGTTTGTTTCTATGTTCCAGATACTTGATGACCTATATAGCTCTCTCCATATTGAGTATCAAGTCTTGTATCTCCAAGTCCTGCTCCTGAATGGTCATCCTGAGTTTGGCATTTTCTTCCTCTGTCTCTTCATCGTTTATGAGGATGACATCGGTCTCCTGTACACCTGATGGCCCCTCATCATGCACGAGCTTCTTGCCCTTGTCCAATATCTATGTAGTCGATTCCATAAGTGAGGTCCCTTCCACCCCTTGTGGAGATAACACTCGCTTTGCTGGTGCAAACAAGTGCCTACTGCCTCTCTGATATGTAATGAAAACTGGCATGGTAGTGGTCTCATGATGCTCATGTTGATAAGAAGGACCACCCAACTCCTGCTCGGGCTCTCATAGTACCTGTGGTGTGCTGAAGAAGTCACGGGAGATGAAGTCCTCCCAAGCAATGCCCTGCAATCCCAACTGATGATCTACCGAAATCCGGATAAGAGCGAAGTGATACACACTGTTAAGCTGCTGCTGAGGGGTCTTATGCAACATGAAGGTGTTCATCCTCTCTATATTCCTCCATATGAAAAACGGGAGGTTCATCATCCTCACCCTGGTAAAGTGCATGAGAAAGTGGATGTGATAGGCATATAGTCGAGAGAACCTCCCCTCACAGCTGAAGCATTTCATGATCAATCTCATGAGCGGAGCATACTCATTCTTCAAGTATCTGAAGGGAAATAATCTTGTGAGCTCATTCAAGAATCTGGCTTTGATGTAAGGCTCATAGTGTTGCCTTTCCACCTTCTTCTTCTTATGCCATTGCTCCCCAAAATTTGGTATACCTGTTGCCACTGATATAGCTTTGGGTGTCAATATTAAAGTGACCCCGGCCAAGGTAGACTGACCTCCATGTAGATGAATCACAAATAAACGGGCCAACTCATGATGAACCCTGACATTTGTCACCCTTTGACAAAATTTGAAACATGATAGGTGCTGGAAGCATGACATGGCAAGAGGGCATGCTTGTAACTTGGTGCGGGTAGTGGGGTCGTCCCTGACATGTTTTCCACTCTTGTGGTGTCTCCTGGGAGCCTCCTCTTCTGAGGATGAATCATTCTGTGTCTCCCTCTCATACTCGGATGAATGCTATGATGACATGACTGCAATGTGGACTGTGATTAGGATGCCCCTTTGATGATGTTGTGAGCCTAGGTTCCTTTGTAATATCTATTACCAAGGGGACCAATGAAACTTGGATTGTTAGGAAGGGAGTGATGAAATGGGGATACGGTTTATAGGGAGAACTTTGTTAGGGATATGGGAGGAGTTTGGGTATTTTGATGGGGTAGGGTTTTGGGGTTTTAATTGAGCAATAGGAGGAGGGGAAGGGAATATGAGTTTGGTAGTGTTAGGGTAGTGATAATAGGAAAAAATGACATAAGGGAATAAGGGACAGGGGTAGGGTAGGAAAAATAATCCTTGGTAGCAACAACACTGTTACACAACCCTAGCAAAATGGTTTTTCTTTGGTGTCTTTTTGGGTTTGCTTTATGAAATGTTTTTGCATTCAATCACTAGGAATAACCCACCATCTCTTTATCAAATTTGATGCACAAGTGAGTTTGAGAGCCTACCTTGCAATTAGAGGGGTTTCACAAAATATTTGAGGGATTTTTGGCACATTCTGGGCGCTTTGTCTCTGTGCGTCGTGCCCCTGTCTGTGTATGCCACGCCCCGGGTGTGCACCGCGCTGGTTATGCGTTTGAACGGTGGGTAGGTACTATGTGCGCCACACCCTGCGTGTGCGCCGCACCCCTTCCTGTGTGCGCTGCACCCCTGTAACCACCTCCAAACCGACTCAACTCCTAGTTTATGCCTCTGACTTTATGCGCCACGCGCAAAGCCCAGTGTGCCGCGCTCTGGGTATGCATCGCGCCCTTAATAAAATTTCATTGTGGGCAGGCTGCGTGTGCACCGCGCCCTCTGTGTGTGCCACACTCCTGGTTATATGCGTCGCGCCCTCCAAAGTCACCTCTAGCTCACTCAATATCTCACCAATGCACGCTCACGCCTTTTCAACAATTCTCCAAGACTTGTAATGGCACAATGCATTTGTTTTTGACAAAAAATTGTATATATAGCCTTGGAAGAGATGGGTTTAATTTTTTCCTCTTCAAAAACCCATTTTTCTAATGTTTTTTGCACTTTTTCACTGACTTTAAAACACACTGATTTTCACTTTCCCTTTGAAATTTTAGCTCAAATGATGAATTTTCGGCACTCTTTGCGGGGATTGCACGACAGGGAATTTGGCCATGGAAACCATGATTGCATCTGAAAAAATCACTTGACGACTTTTTTGAAAATTTTGTCGTAAATGACACTGTTTGACTTTTCTTCAAAACAGAGTTTTGAAGAAAAGTCAGAGTCTATCCACATGATGATGAAGCTCTCTGAACCATATCTATGTAAGGGCCTCACTCTGGCCTTCATGGCTTTACTGGACATGTTCAAAGACCAAATTGATGAATTCCTAGAACTAGACCTCGAAATGACCTTTGTCCTTTAAAGGACCAGACCTTGACTGTCATAGACTTTGACGATTATTGACAAAAGACCTGAGCCAGCAGGAGCCAGACAAGAGAGGGAATGACTATCATGACCTTCTCCGTCAGATTATGGCATGCCCCTAGTGGAATGCAACTGGGAGAATGGAGTGGGACACCTAATCATGAAATGCATAAAGAGTTTTGATCTCTAACGGAGGACTGACCAGACCGGCTCTAACAGACTCCTCAGTAAAATGGAGTAGTGGAAAGGATGAACAGAACGGTCTAACAAATGGCTCGTGCTATGCTTGATGAGTCTGGAACTCCCGCAGCCTTCTAGGGTGAAGCCGTGTTTGCTGCAGTTGTTATTCTCAACAAGACAAATGTCCGAGTAAACAGTACTGAAACTCCTCATGAGCTCTGGTATGGTGAGACTCCTACGGTAAAACATTTCAAAATTTTTGGAAGCAAATGCTATATTAAAAATAATGATGAAAATCTTGGCAAGTTTGAACCTAGAGCAGATGAAGGCATTCTACTTGGTTATTCTCCCCACGGTAAAGCATATAAGTGTTACAATAAAAGAATTGGAAGAATTTGACAACATTGATGTAGTGGTTAATGAAGAAGGGAACATTCCTAGGCAAGTAAATTTCGAAAATTTCGAAGATGATGAGGACTATCCTTCAACATCAAATCAGACTTATGATGAAGAAGAAGCTCAAGAGGCACCAGAGGAACAGATAAGGATAGAATACAAGACTCCATCTAGATACATTCAAAAGAATCATCCAGAAACTCAAATTTTGGGGCAGAAAGAGGCAGGTATACAAACAAGAAGAACAATTGCATAAGCTTCAAGCTATTTGGCATTAATTTCCTCCACTAAACCACAAAATGTAAGAGAGGCATGAAAAGATGAATGTTGGGTCAAGGAAATGGATGAAGAACTTGAGAAGATCGAAAATAATAACACTTGGGAGTTGGTTCCTAGACCAACAGATAAGAATGTCATAGCGACAAAATGGATCTTCAAACACAAGTTGAATGAAAATGGGGAAGTGATTAGAAACAAGGTCAGACTTATTTGTAAATGGTATGCTCAACAAGAAGGAATAGACTTTGAAGAAACTTTTTCTCCCGTTGCTAGACTTGATGCCATCAGAATATTCCTTGCTCTCTCTAGCTTTCAAAAGTTCAAAGTATTTCAAATGGATGTGAAATCAACCTTTCCGAATGGAGACTTTGAAGAAGAAGTGTACATTGAGCAGCCAGATGGATTCATCCTTGGTAATGATCCAAATCTTGTATGCAGACTAAAGAAGGCTCTCTATGGTCTGAAACAGGCTCCAAGGGCTTCGGACTATCGTCTGGACATATACCTTCATCAACAAGGTTTTCAAAAGGATCAACAGATAAGAATGTTTATATAAAAGTTGAAAATAAAAAATTGCTAATACTTGTTGTGTATGTAGATGATATCATCTTTGGCAGCAATGAAGAAGCTATGAGTCAAAGCTTTTCCTTGGTGATGCAGAAGGAATTCGAAATGTCTTTTCTTGGAGAACTGACATATTTTCTTGGTTTACAAATCCAACAAAATAAAGGTGGTATCTTTTTATCTCAAACCAAGTACCTCAAGCAGATCTTGAAGAAGTATGGCATGGAAGATTCGAAACCAGTATGTACTCCTATGGTCATAGGATGCAGCCTCAGTGCAAATGATGAATCAACAACAATGCATCAACCAACCTATAGATCCATGATTGGAAGTCTACTCTATTTAACAGGTACCCGACCAGACATCATGCATGCAGTAGGAATGGTTGGAAGATTTCAGGAAAATCCTAAGGAAACTCATCTTCAGGCAATAAAGAGAATTTTCAAGTATCTTCAAGGAACTCAAAACTACGGCCTATGGTATCCTAGAGATGCATATCTCACTCTTCATGCTTATACAAATGTAGATTGGGCTGGAAGCATGGATGACAAAAAAAGAACTAGTGGCAGTGCAGTCTTTATGGGTTCCAGATTAGTATCTTGGTTCAACAAGAAACAAAGTTCTATTGCATTATCTACAATTGAAGCAGAATATGTGGCTACTGCATCTTGTTGCACCCAAATCCTTTGGATGTTGAAAACCTTGCAGGATTATCAAATCACTTGTACTCCACCTATCTCCATATTATGTGATAATACAAGTGCAATCAGAATTTCAAAGAATCCAGTCATGCATTCAAAGACCAAGCACATACCTATCAAATATAATTTTCTTCGGAAACAAGTGCTGGAACAAAAAGTGAAGTTGGAGTATGTTCCCTCTAAGGAACAAGTTGCTGAAATACTCACCAAACCACTGCCCAGGGAAACATTTGAATACCTCAGACAAAAGCTGGGAGTAGTTGATGCTTCATCCTGCTGTTGAAACTTGTCTGTTTCAGAGAAAAGTTGTTGTACGCAAGTTGCATGAGGAGGATCCGCGTACATACGCCGGTTTATGCAGATACAATCGCGATATGGAGGTTTGAAGGATATCAGTAGGGACAGACTCTGGTTCAAAATAGTCTGATATGGGTCTAACAGAGACCATCTGGCACAGGTTCAGGGGGAGCAGATAGTCTTCTAATGATGCATTGTTGGCATTACCTTAGAAGCTTTTAGTTCAAGTTCACAACTGTTGTTGGTTTAAGGTGGAACAGATGCAGAGGAAGAACAGAAAGAGAACATGGTTGCTGATCTGAATAATGATTGGAAGATGTTGCTGATAGTAGTTATTGATGACTTTCATAGTCTTGCTCTAGATATTTCGTCTCTATGTCATGTATATCTTCTTTTTACCAAGGTCATGTAACGACCAATTTTGGTGTCCCCACAATGCCTGGGATGAATGATGAAATGTAATTGGTTGTCATATGTAAATTTCTGATGTATCCCCACTTGGTTGGATGGATGATCCCCACTTGGTTGGGTGATGGATGTATGTATAGAGTCTTTTGGTGATAGGAAGGTCATTTATGATGTGTAAGTCACATTTTTTTTAAAGAACATCTTTTTGCAGATCTTGCCTACAGTCAGGGGGAGCATGTTCAAAACAGCAGAGCAAAGATTTTAGCATGTACTCAGGGGGAGCACAACCCTTTTCTCTTGATGACAAAGGGGAAGAATGACTATGAGGATCTTGGGGTTTCCATCAAGTCCAAAGGGGGAGATTGTTGGCATTATTGCACAAGTTTGGTGCCATGGCACAGGTGTTGCCCTTGATGGAAACTCACTCTGATGACAGATCACATTTCAGGCTCTCAGAATGAAGGAAATCATATATACATAGGTTAACCTTAGCGAAGTTACGTATACACGCGAGTTAGACTTTCCAAAGTCGCCTATGCGTATACACACACTTTCATGCAAGGGAAAGCACATACATGTGGGATAACTTATTTTTGGTCCATGGTATTTTGTCCTTGGTATTTGAACCTATGGTTTTGGACCTTGGTATCTTGTCTAATGTGTTGATGCCAAGTATTGAGTCCTTCGTATTGATTTTTTATGGTTTTAGGCTATGGTATTGTGAAAGGCAAGACTATAAAAGAGGAAGAAGATAATTGAGCAAACATTATCTGAACTATTCAATATATGATATCATGCTAGATCTGGAATACTGGTGATTGGGTTATGGTGCAAATATGGATCTGAATGAAGGAGGAACTTGAGCACAAGAAAAAGGATAAGTTCTCTTGATGGGTCAAAATATTAATGCTTGAATAGTGGTGTCTCTATATGATTTTGATCTGTGATATGTGGCGCACGCTTGATCTATAAATCTGATAATCTGGGTTAACTAATGTCTAAATGTTTGAAAGAATGAATCATCCTCTATAGATCTGTATGCAGGTTTAGTGAAGTGCAGGCGCGTATACACGTTGTTTTTGTAAGTGAAAGTAGCGTATATGCAGGTTGATCTTGACACAGAAGCATATGCACGCAGGTTTCTGAATAGTCAAGTAGCGTACATCTCTTGATTTATGTTCTAGCTGCTTCTGTTTATTACTGCAGTGTTCTGGGTTCAGAAGTGGTGTGTGATTACTGTTACTGTGATCTGGGTACAGTTTTCAGAGAAGTGTTTATTTTGATTCAGTTTTGATTGGTGAAAAGGTGATTGGTTGATGCAGAAATTCTTGATGTTAGATGGATCCAGTCTGAAAATTTATGAAACGTGGTCCCTGGAAGCAAAGAGAAGGTTGTAGCCTTCTGCAGGTAGTAGCCTGCGTACTAGTATCCTAGCTAGTACAAGAGCTAAGGTGGTTGTAGCTCCCTTCCATGAAAGGATGGAGAATGAGAGAGGGTTGTAGCTCTCTGCAGGTAGTAGCCTGCGTACTGGTAAAGGACTGCACCAGTACAGAAACATTGTAAAAAGAAGTTTCTAAATAAAGGAAGATAGAGACGAATTGCAGCAGGTGGTTTTCACCGACATTGGGTGTCCACCTTATATCTTGTTTTCTTGTGTATGATTGCCTTCTGCTCTGTTTCACTGTTTCTGGTTATTGTTTATTTGATTCTGATACCTAGATTAATGATCAAAATATGTAAGATAAATTAAATTATAAGTCTACATGGTATACGCGGTTTTCACTAACTGAAGTAGCGTATATGATTTGGGTTTGTAAAAGGAAATAATTGACTTGATAATACTGATTCAACACCCCCCCCCCCCCCCCCCCCTCAATATTATTTCCAATAATTGGTATCAGAGCCGGTCGTTCAGAAGAAGCTTGATCGCTTGAAGGAAGATCTATCATCATGAGCAACTACGAGAGAGAAGCATCAATTAGGCCACCAATTTTTGATGGGACAAACTTTTTCTATTGGAAGGTAAGAGTTACAACCTATCTTGAATCTCTTGGTACAGAAGTCTGGGATATCATAGGTACAGGGTACATTTTTCCAACAACAATAACTACAGATCCGGCTGAGAAGAAGCAGTTTGAAACTAATGCAAAGGCTGTCAATACTCTATTAGGATGTCTATCTCAATAAGATTTCGTCAAGGTTATGCAGTATAAAACCGCAAAAGAAATATGAGACAAGATCGTTCTAAGCTATGAAGGAGATGAACAGGTAAAACGAGAAAAACTTCAAACCCACAGAATTCAGTATGAAAATCTCAGAATGTACAATGATGAAACTGTGGCTAATTATTTCCTACACATAGATGAGATTGTTAATTGTATGAAAAAATTGGGTGATGAAATAAAAGAGGTTGTTGTGGTTGAAAAGGTTTCGAGATCTTTGTCTTCTAAGTTTGAATCAAAAGTTTCTGCAATAGAAGAAAAGGAGAATCTACAGAAAATTACCATGTCGCAGCTACACGGAATTCTAACCGCTTATGAAATGAGGAAAGGGGGGCCATCAGACATAAGAGAAGTCGCATTCAAGGCCTCAGGAAAAGGAGATTCCTATGACTCGGGACATATGTCAGAAGAAGAGGAAGAATCAAATTTTGTCAAGAACCTTCAACGGGGTGCTGGAAGATT